>PVLC010032346.1:0-18275 GCA_004027655.1 Graphiurus murinus
AAATGGTGAATTGATCTCTCCATAGGTGAGGACATCCTCGGAAGGTGCTCTAAGTTACTGTGGAGCTGAACTTTTCCTCACCCCCGGCCTCTTGCAGGCATCACTTTCCATTGATTTCCGCCATTTCTGCGATAATTGGAAATAGAGTAAGTCCAGCAGGAGCAGAAGTCCATCCACAAGTGCAGCTTTTCAAATATCTATTTACTGCTCACCTGTGCAAATTAGAGATTTGAATCTGATTAAGAAGAATCTGGAAAATCCCTTTCCTTTTTCCCACTTCCCCAAAGTAATACCAAAACCCCTCAAGGGAAACCTCCAACAGTACTTATCCATTCTCACAAACTTTTATCTCTGTTGATCCCGGGCTCAGTTACATCAGAATATTTTACTTTGGGAGACATCTCTTATCAATTTCTCCCAGCATGAGAAGCATGTATTGAGTTATGCCCCAAGGCAATATTAAACATTCCCTTTCCTACTAAATGATTTTCTGTCAACCAGCACGTGGGGCACCCTTGGGAAACTCAGAGCTTCATTTATAAAGAATCCTCTTACACAGTCATACATTTTATCCTCCCTAATCAATAGCATTTAGATTTTTTAAAAAGATAACCAAGGTGCTATCAATAATAATGAAAAAAATCTCCACTCTTTATAGGCAGATCATTTTCACAGATCTAATTATTTTACTACTAGAAAACCACAGTGTTCTATGGCCTAGTCCCACACATGTGAGACTCTCCAGCTGCATATGTTAAAATATGAGAATGTAAAGCCTCGAAAAGTGTCAATCAGAAAACTTCCAAGAATG
This sequence comes from Graphiurus murinus, assembly GCA_004027655.1. Lineage (NCBI taxonomy): Eukaryota > Metazoa > Chordata > Mammalia > Rodentia > Gliridae > Graphiurus > Graphiurus murinus. Next base: position 812 of record PVLC010032346.1, read on the forward strand.
ATTCATCACCACTTTCAGGATATGACTTTAAAGACAGTTTATCTCTGTACACCAGACGTGAAGGAAGCAGATAAGTTGTTCTAAACTGCCTGAGAGGATGATCAGATAATATGGTACATTCACTCCTCTCTGTCATGAATCACAGAGTTTTATACCATCCACTTAAGATCCTCCTGTGTTTTACAGCCTAATGTAGGAATGTCAAACATTTTAATTCACCAAAGGACAAATGAATCATAAATGTTACAACCCAGACATGGGTCTCAGTGTTTATACACATACTGTGGAGGCAGAGACAAAGTGTTTTCATTTATAACCAAGATTGAGCCAGGCATGGTGGCACAAGTTTGTAATCCCAGGGCTTGGAAGACTGAGACAGGAGGATCATAAGTTCACAGCCATCGTCAGCAAATTAGGCCCTCTGCAACTTACTGAAACCCTATTTCAAAACAGAAAATAAAATAGGGATGGAGATGTAGCTCATAAGTAATGCTCATGGGTTCAAATTCCCAGTACCCCCCCCCCACACACACACATACACACACACCTGGAATTGACTTTCTCATAAATGTAGTTTTTGATAGAGAACTTGGGAATTTTTGTTCTGATTTTTTTTTTTCTGTTACAGGTGGTTGGGAGTGGTCCCTGGCAGTAGCTTACCTTAAAGGACGTTCCTTCATCCTCAAAGATTTCTTGGCCATTTGGGCCTTCTATCTTAGGACCACTGTTTCACCTATGTTATGGTACATTTGGGCACACTGACAGAGCAAGGGAAAAAATGTTTTCCAGCTGTCAGTAAAGAGAGTTCTTCATTCTGTGTCTTTGGTCTATAGCTGTACACTAAGATTTGTAGTCTCTGCAACTGCGGGTAGAGTTCGGGTGAGGGAGATAGATTGCACCATTAGAAGAGTTTGGGCAGGAACACACATTACAAATGAAGCCAGGGGAATTTCTGTGCAGCCATCTTTGGGTGAAGAGTGATAGTAGCCTGCTAAGCTCATAATTTACATCCTCCACTGGGAGTCAGATAGCTGTGCATTTCTTCCTTTGTAAGCTGGGGATAATGCTAGCATTTATTTCAAGATATAAAAATTAGAATTAAATAAGAAAATGTTTTAAAGTATTTACTTAAAAGATAATCTGGCACACTTTTTCATATAAGAAATGGAAGTGACTCCCAGAACTATCAATAAAGGCATTAACCAGCTCAGCTCTCAAGTACCCAGTTTCTTATTTCTAAAACATCTGTTGTTTGTTTCTCAAAATGTTATTTTAAGAGTACAAGTGCCAGCAACAAATGCAAGCACTGACTCTGTCCAGGAACTTCCATTTCCACTGCAAGTGGTATTTCACAAAGTATGACTTACGTGGGTGTAAGAAAACTTTACTTATTGAAAGTCCAAAGGGCCTGACAGATCCATGTGAGGAAATTATTTCTAGATCAGGTGAGCTCTAATCAAGCTCATAAGATTTGAGAAGCAGGGGTGGAAAGAGAACCTGAGTTTGGTTTATGATCACAATCTACCTCTGAGCTACACCCACAGCACAGCCCTGTTTTTTCTCCTTTATTTTGAAACAGGGTCTGACTAAGTTGTAGAAGGCCTAAGTAGCTGAGGCTGGCCAAGAACCTGCAATCCTCCTGTCTCAGCCCCCCAAGTACTGGGATTACAAATGTGTGCCACCATGCCCAGCTCTAAGAGAACTCTTTTAGCCTTTGTACTATAATAAGCTGTATGTGAAAAATAAAAGAAGGTATATTACATGTTTAACACTACAAAAAATGTAATTGGAATTTGAAAGAGAAAAAAGGAAAACAGAGGAGGACTTTTTATAAAACTTGAAGGCACAGCTACAAATGGATGAAAGAAGTGAGAATCACCAATATGTCACTAATCCTTCATCATTCACCAGGTTCTACATGTGAGTGAGCACCTATGGGCTCCTAACTCTGTGCTGAGCTCTAGTGGAAAAAGTGAGAAAGAGCTCAAGGAGACCATTCTCTTTTGTAAGACAGAAATATTTAAACAAGCAATGATTATAAAGGATAAAGTTCTGGGATGAGATAAAATGCTTGAACACCATAAGGTGAAGCTGCAATATACCATTTTGCATGGAGGAATCAGGGAAAGTTTCCTAAAAGGAGAGAGAAGAGAAAAAACAGAGTGTGAAAGAAGGAGACATGGATAACTAAGCTCCAGACACGTATAAAAGAGCAGTACACCAAGCAGGATCTGAGTGATTGGCGGGTATTTGTGCAGTGTTTGGTATGAAAAAGAAGAGCAGGAATTGGTAAAAGCAGAAAGGGTTAAAGCTGTGAAGAAAAGAAGGGGTTAAGTCAACGCAAACTCCAGGGAAGGATACAAACAAGTAAGTGACTTAATGAAGAAGAATGACAATAGCTCAGAGATGGAAAATTATCCAGCAATATCATTCTCATTATGTAGCTCAGTTTCACTGAAGACATAAAAATCTGTGATCAGGCAGCATAGAACACAATTATCTGTCCAATATTAAGATAAAAAAGAGATGTGTAGTAATGAAAACATCTCAAGGAAAATCCAGTTTGAGGGCAAAGCTTGCTAAACTAAGTATTATCTAGGTTTCTGTCAAATACACAGACTTGGGTACAGGCACATTTCCTAATCATCCCATATGCACACCATCAATCTTATAACTAGCTCCATCAGTTAAACTACATCAGCACATTATGAAGAAGCACTGATTAAGGGAAAAAAAGTAATACTCCAGTTGTCACTGACAAAGTTACATAAAATGAATAACTATGAAGAGAAAAATTGAATTTTTGTACTGAGCACACGATTTTAGAGAAAGATTCTGCCATTAAAATTTTAAATTACCTCTCCTGATTTCTTATTTCAGCTCTGACATGCAAAGAGATTGAGAGTCCTTGTGGCCATTTTTAAAGGGGGGGCAGGGAAGAAACATACTAGACAAACAAAATCAATGACTATGTGGACTTAAAAAGAAGTGAGATTACAGGACAAAAAAAGAAAACTTCCCAAAACTAGAGAGAAAGTACATCCAGACAGATGCTGAAACATGAGGCTATTTGTCAGAACTAAGTAGAATTTGGAACCATAAGTTCATAGGAACGTACATATGTTTGTGGGCTTTACTACCAGAAATCTTCCAAGTTGTCATGATGAAGAGCTCAGGTGGGCCATGGCAGAATGACAGAAAGAACATGCATCACAAACATGGCCAGAGCCTTCCTTATATTGAAAGCAAGTTCTTTACAGGAGAATATTTTATTTTGAAATCTTGTCCCAGATCAGGGAAGGGGATTCCTCCCACTAGAAATCCTTCTATCCTCCTTGTTCTCTATAAAGAAGGAAAGTACAGTCAACAGGGACTGGGCTTTAAGGAAACAGATTAGGAACCCAGGAAAGAGAGTAAATGGAAGGGGTAGAGGGAAGGAGATGCACCATGAATGACCACTTGGGAAGGTCACAACCCCAAGATAAAAACCTGAAACATCATCAAAAGACTATAAAATGATTCCCTTGCTCTATATTCTCACATTACACCAATATGTATAGCAAAGCACCATAAACACCATGGATTACAGCTGAAATAATTTCAAGATGCAGACTGTCTAGAATTTCAAAAAAAAAACTCAGCTAAGAGCCAGAACTAGGAGGATGACTCTAGAGGGTTTTGAAACCTCTGTCACCTATGGCCACAACTGAAAACAGTGCAAATCTTCACTATATAAATAGCATTCAACCTCACACTCTAGGCCTGTTTACCTCATTTTCTACTGCTAGGTATATCATGTCTGCCTTAATAAAAGAGATTAAAGATATTCCAAAAGATGAGAAGAAACATGCTAAATAGACATAGCAAGCATCACAACTGGACTCAGATATGATACAGTTTGGGAGTTATCAGAATGGGTATTTAAAGTAAACATAAATAATATGTCAGTATTCTAATGGAAAATTAGACAACATTTCTATGTTGTCTAATCAATTCTTCTGAATTGATGATGAAGATAAGCAGGGGCATTAGAACTCTAACAAAGAATTGAAATAAAATGATAGGAATTAAAAACAGCTATCTCAATTTTTGGAGGATTTAAGAACAATTTGCCTTAATTTTTTTCTAATGTTTAATAAAACTCATGTTTGAGGTCATCTGCTCCATCTTTTCCTGATTGGGAGGTTTCCCTTACTGCCCTGGTATCTTTTTGTAATTGTCCTGTTCAGGGCTTTCTATTTCTTTTTGATTCAGTCTTGGTAGATTGTCTGTTTCTAGAAATGTATCCATTTCCCCTAAGTTATCCAATTTAGTGTTATATAATTATTCATAGTAGTCCCTTGTGGTGCTATTTCTTGTTTCTATTTTCTCTACCATTTCTTTCTTACTGGTGCATTATAATCATACATTATAATGGAGTTCATTGTGATAGAAACATACATGTGCACAGTGCTTGTGTGTTTCCCTCCCATGCTCTCTCCTCCTCCTCACATCCTAAAATTGATACTGATAGCTTCATATATGCACGTAGTTATTTGAACTGTTTTCTTCATCAAGTCTTTTCTTTCACCTCACCACTTCCCTCCCCAAATTCCATTTCAATGTTCTCCTGCTATCTCCCCTTATTTATTTAAAGTCATTTTTCTTTATTAAATTCCCTCTAGCTTCCACATGAGTGAACACAAAGAGACTTCTCAAAAGAAGTTTTACAAATGGACAATAAATGCATGAAAAATATTCGGTGTCATTAGCCACTAAGGAAATTCAATAACACTGAGATTTTTATCAAGGTCCAGTTAGAATGGCCATCATCAAGAATACAAACAATAATAAATGCTAGTGAGGATGTGAGGGAAAAGGAATCCTTATACACTGTTGATGGTGATTGCAAATTAGTACAGCCAATATGGATATCAGTGTGCAGGTTCCACCATGTGATCCAGCTATATCATTCTTGGGGATATTCCCAAGAATCCTATTATAGGGATATAGGTAAACCTATGTTTATAGCAGCTCAATTCATAATAGGCAAACTATGAAACCAGCCTAGGTATCCATCAACAGATGAATGGATTATGCAACTATTGAATATAAACACAATGGAATTTTACTTAGTATAAAGAGGAACAAAATTGTATCACTTTCAGGAAAATAGATGTAATTTAAGAATATTATGCTAAGGGAGATTAGGTCTTTTATTTCTAAGACATCTATTATAATGTCTTCTCTCTCATTTCCAATTTTATTTATTTGAGCAGCATTATTCATAGTAGCCAATATATGGAAACAACATAAATATCCATTGAAGGATGAGTGGATAAAGAAGTTGTGGCAAATAAATATACCTACATCTAAATATATGCATGTAGAAAAACAAATACTATACAATAAAATATTATACAGCCATAAAAAGAAGATTCTGACATTTGTGACAAAAATGTACAAATCTTGAAGACATCATGTTAAGTGAAATAAGCCACGCAAGAAAAATCTTTCAAGACTTCACATTTATATGGAATCATGTTTAAAAAGCCAAATGCATAAAGTCAAAAGGTGTAAGTATGGTTACCAGAGATGAGGGGTAGGTAATGGAAAGATATAGGCCAATGGGTATAAATATGTTATTTTAAATGAGTAAGACTAAAGATCTAAAATACAGCATGAGAATTATAGCAAATATCATTGCATTACATATTGGAAATTTGCTAAGAAAGTAAATTTTATGGACTCTAATCTCCCTCACTGCCCTGAGAAACAGATAACTGTGCAAGATTATAGATATATTAATTTACTTGACTTTAGTAATAAGTTTACTATGTATAAGTATATCAAAACATCATGTATACAACTTAAAATATCCAAACTTTTAAAACACACATTAGCAAAAAACAAAAGTGTGCATTTGATGGACTCATGAGTATATTTCACACAGCTCAGGAAACAATCAGAGAATTGTTAGATAAGTCAGCAGAAACTTTTGAAACTTAAACAATAAAAACATTTTTTTAAGTTCAGGACATATACAAGCTATGGGACAATTTCAGAAAATGCGACATGTATATAATTAGGTTGTCATGAGGGCAAAAGCAAAGAGAGCAGGAAAATATTTAAAGTAAAAAATGACAGAAACCAAAACAGTTCCAGGAACTTCTGAAAGTGTGAGTCAGGATTTTAAAAAATTTTAAACATGCCTATGAATGTCTTATTACAAAACCAAGGATTAGAACAGATCTTGAGAGAAGATGCAGTAAAAGCAAATAAGGATAAGTAGTAAACAAATTTCTCATTACAAATGATGCAAACAAAAATAGAATCAAATATTTAATCATTTGAAGGAAAAAGTCCATCAGTCTAGAATGTATGTCCAACAAAATTATCACACATATGTGAAACAGAAATAAAGTTTTTTTCATAGATAACCAAACACTGAGTAAACCCATAGGCAACAGAAGTGCCATCAATAACTTTTTTTATATAGGAGGAAATTATGCTGTTAAGAAATTAAGTTACTTGGGTATAAAGAAAAAAGTGTTGGAGAAGAAATAAACATGAAAGAAAATCCTATTTACTGTTTAAAAATGTCTAAGCTTTTTATTTAACTTAATAACATTTTTGAGTGAAATAGTATATGGATAAGTGAAATTACTGACAGCAGCATCACATAAGACAAAGTGGATAATGTGGGAATATTCTATCATAATATACCTGAATGACATGATGAGGGAGATTGATATTTAAAGGTAGACACAGATTGGTTAGCTATTAATATTGTAAAATATACATTAACCGATAAAAATATATATAAGAAAAGAAGAAAACACTTCAGTAGTCATGATGCACATACACAAACTTACCAATGCCAATCTCAATGTCATGCATTGGGAAGGTGAGGGGTGGGAGCTGGAGGAGGGAGACTTACCAAGTGCTGCCTGCATGTATGTCTCTGTCACTCTAAACTTCATCATGATGTATGATTACAATGCACCAGAAAATAAAAATGGTGAAAAAAGAAAAAGAAGAAATGCTATGGCAATAGAGTAGATAAAATTGTATCATATGAAATATAGTAGTCCCACCTTATCTACAGGTGACATGCCAATGGATGCTTGAAACTACAGATAGTACCAAACCCATATATATTGCATACATACTTATGATAAGGTTTAATTTATAACTACAGTAAGAGATTAACAATAACTAAAAATAAAATAATTAGTGCAATGTAATAAAATTTAAGTGGATGTGGTTTTTCTCTATTTCTTTCTCTCAACATATTTTATTGTACTATACTCACCATTCTTATTGTGATATAAGGCAATGCTGATGAAATGAGGTGAATGATGTAAATATTGTGATACAGGTTGGAATTGAAAATTCCAAAGGAATTGAAATCAGAATATTATAGCAATATATACATAGCAGGACAATTCATAACAGACAAATTATGGAACCAAACCAGGTGTCCATCAACACATGAATGGGTTATAGAATTATGGGATATATACACAATGGGATTATACTCAGTAATAAAGAAGAACAAAATTATGTCATTGCAGAAAAGTGGATGGACCTGAAGAACATGTTAAGTGTGATTAGCCAGTCACATAAAGTGAACGGTCATATGTTTTCCCTCATATGCAGAAGCTATGGAGTAACTGGGATATAAGAGGGACTTTAGAATATGGAACAGAAATTCTAGTGGAGCCAGGAAGGTGGTCTTGGGGAGAGTGGGGGTGGGAGAGGGAAGATCAATGAAGGAATCACTTCCATTGACATTATGTAAATATGTGAGAATACCAATGTCAATCTCAATACTTGGTATGGGGAAGTGGGTAATGGAGACAGAGTCAGAAGAAAACTCACCAGGTGCTGAGTGCATGTTACTATCACTGTGAGCTACATTATGATGTGACAGTACAATGCACTAATAAAGGTATTATATAGCATAATTTTACTGATTGTTTGAGCTATGTGAATATAGTGAAAGGCAAAGGTTTTTCACATAAATTAAATGTTCTACCACTGCATTGAGAATCTTACCTATAATATTCTCAAAATAATCCAGTAAAATAGGTATTATTATCCAACATTACTTATATGAGCATGGAGGAACTCATTAACTTTCACAAAGTTACAAAAGCTGAAAATATTTGAACAAGAATTCAAGTCTTGGACTGAGAACTTCCAGTCTCCATGTTGCTGAACTTCTTTGTGTTATGAGTGTTACTTTTCTCATAATTTTCTTTTATAAAACTAGTGACCAAGAGGAATTACAAAATTATTTTGTTTTTGCTATATTGGTGGAAAATGAGAAAATGTAAGCTTTTGTGAGACTCTACTTGATAATTTTCTGGGTGTATTCTGCAATTAAACTCCTAACATTTTCTTTAACTTTTTTCACATTACAAATTTGTAAGAAATTATTTTTAAATTAAAACATATTAATTTCTTTGACCCATTACTTCATTGTCCTGGTACCTCTCTTTTGGTAGATATTCAATAAAGTTACTGAGGGTTTTTTTGTATATTGTGTTATGATTTCTGTTTTGTTTTATATAGTGTTTATGTGACAGCATGTTTTTGTTGACTCCTTGCAAAAACACAACATCTAGAAATCTTGAGTTAACATCTTTCTCCTACACAGCTATATGTCCTTTTTTTTCCCTCTAAATTTTAATACTATTCTAGAGTAGTGAGAGGTAAATCTGGTTTTGTTTCTTTATGTTTAAAGTGAGGGAAGTTTGGAGATTTTTTTTTTCAGCACTGGGGGTGGAACCCAGGGGCATTTTACCTCCATGCTACATGCCCAGATCTATTTTTTATTCTTTATTTTGGAACAGGGTCTCACTAAGTTGCAGAGGGCCTCACTAAGTAGCTGAGGCTGGCTGTGAACCCGGATCCTCTGGTCTCAGCCTCCCAAGTATTAGGATTACAAGTGTGCATCACCATGCTCAGCTTATGGAGATTCTTTATCTACACAGTTTGAAATTTTTACTAGGTTCCTTTTGATGTTTGTTATCTGTTTTGTTTACTAGCTTTGCCCCAAATAATATGCCCTCTCTCTGATTCAAAATTAAAGCCTCGGTTTGGATTTATAAAAATTAAGTACTTGCTATACTAGCAACAATATTAGAAAACTGAAAGTAAGGGAAAATGAAAGAGAGAGGGAGAAAATAAAGGAGTTAGAGAAAGAATAAGCAAACATTCTGGTCTCAGTTCTACCACATAGTGGTCATGTGTTTTAGAACAGATCACATGATTCCTATACTTTTTTTTTCTATGTCTATAAAATAAGGATGATAACCCCTGCTATATAAAACATGTGGATTAAATAGGAAACAAGGTGTGGCTGTGTCTAGTACATTGCCAGATCTGAATGACCAATCATGAGTAAAAGAAGGAATGTCTTCTTGTCTATAAGCAAAGAAAAAAAAATTTTTGTGGTACTTGAGATTGAACCCAAGTGGCAACCTACCTTGGAGCTATATTCACCCCACCCCAATTTTATTTTGACTTTTGAAACAGGGTCTAACTAGGTTGCTGAGAGTCTAACTACTTGCTGAGGCTGCTCTCAAACCTGTGATCCTTCTATCTCAGCCTCCCAAGTTCTGGGATTACAGATGTGTGCCAGCATGCCGAGGTTAAGCGAAAGCTTTTATATTGGACAATTGAATGTGTTACATTGATAAACCTGTGAAAAAGACTATATGAATATATTGTTGGAAACCCAGGCCTTATTGTATTACTTAAAATCAATTTTCATTCTGTCTCTGGGATTTGGGTTGGTGTATGAACATACTTTACCCTCACACTTCAATTATCAAATACGAAATTTTTAAAAGAACTTCTGCCCTTTTCCTTAGGGAATGACAGCTGTTTTCTTCCCTGTAAAGTATGAATTCAAGTGTCCATCAAGCCTCAAACATATCATAATGACCCAAGTTCCACTGTCATTTTTACCTCTATAAACCCATGGGAGGCAAAGCTGCTTTCATTTTCAACAACAGGAGTACAAATGCACCAATCCCTGGCATCTGGTGCTGCCAGTTACAATGCTGCAGTCTGAAGGCATTGCTATTTAATAGCAGAAACTGAATCAATCACTATTTTTTATAATTCAAAAGAAATTATACTAACAGGATTTCAAGCCATGAAGAATTATGGTTTGTAATGACCAATTGTAACATGTTTTATAATCCATCAAAATGGGAATATTACCTTAGGGTACAATTTATTTTTCCTTATCATAAAATTCTGCCATAGTTAGAATAGTCATATAAATAAAAAAATGAATCCCTTGCAGAGGTAATGAAAGGAAACCCATTCAATCTTCCTTCTGATGTTTCATTCTGGCTTTTTTGACAGTTGAAGATACCAAACTGCTATCAAATGCCTTTAGCACAGTAGTGAAAAATGTAAGCATTAAGCAAATTTGTCCACACAAAATAATTGACAGTGGTATAAAAATATTCTACTCAGTGGTTTATAAAATGTAAGAATCTGATCTAAATTAATTTGGAATTCAAAGCATAAAAAGCATATGCTACAAGGCAAACTAAGGAAATGGATTCATGTGTCTTCTATTTGCATTTGTATTATCTGTATTCATTTCCTTTTAAAAGAAATAAAGGCAAAAGTTATGTTATGATCTTTGAAGAATTTCCTCAGACCTTCTCTGGTATTCTGTAGAAACTCATAAACAATCCTGCTCTCTGAACACAAAGACCTTCATACATAAGAAGCAGGAGGCCAAAAGAGAAATACAAAGACATAGAATATTGATCAACTGCACCACTGGATTCAAATCAGTCTTTCCTGGATATCCTTTAATTACAGTTCAACACAAGTGCTTATTTGTGCAAAGGAAAAAAGTTATTTGAATGTAGGCATTTTTTTAAAAGTTTGATGCTTTTTTTCTTAGTAGTAATGGTGCTAACTATACTGATACAACAATTCAAAATAAAAAAGGAATTTAAAAGAATTATTTCTAAATAACACACTCAATAACTTTATTGAGCATAGGTATGCTAATGAGTTTAACTGTTTTAAGTTTAGGACACTCTACAGGGTAAAAACAATATAAGTTTGTATCATGGGATTTTAGAGACAATGGATATATAGAGAACTTACTATATAGAGAATTTTTACTATATTTACTATATTTGGCAGGATTATGTTCCATGGATCAAAATAACTAATTCTTCTGTCCACCTTGAATTATACTCACTGTAAAAGGAGAAGAAATTTCTTAACAAAAATTGACAAAACACTATAATCCAGTCCTATTCATTTCAAAAACAACAAAAAGACATAAATATTGAACATGATGCTTAGAATATATTAAAAGTCAAAATTAATACTTTATTTGTAACCAAAAATAAAAATACAGCACTCAGTTATTTCCATATTTCACTATTGCGAATAGAGTGGGTGGCCAATAGAAAAGTCCAATGAGTTATTTTCTAGAAATCTATCCATCTATAGGGTGGCTTATTGAGCAGATTTTCTTTATTGTCATTATATGTTTGTCTAATATATTGAGAACTACTTAAACTTTCATTATAGCAATGTCTCTCAATATTTATTTTCTTTGAAATATTTTATTTATTATATCATTTATATGATTCATTTTTATATTAGTATCATTCTGATTAATTTCATTATGTAGCTCGGGTGAAACAGATAATTTTTGGTATTTTTATTTATTTGTTTTCCTGTTAGTTCTTTGGAATTTATTTAACAAAAATGGAATATTGTAAGTACATTCTTATCGTTAAACCCACCAGAATTTTTTTAACTAGACTTTTACTTCAGGGGTTTAAAACTTGTGACCAAAAAACAATGTTTATTGAATAAGAAATTCTGAAAAGTTACAGATTTTATATGTTCATTCAGCACAATAACAGTTTTTATTTTATTTCTAGTTTATAGACGGTGACACTGACTCTCAGAGAGGTTAAGAAACTCTTTCAAGGTCGCATAGAAGAAAGGTTGAATAAGTATGGAGGTTCCTCAAAAGACTAGAAATAGAACCACCATATGACCCAGATATACTACTCCTTTGTATTTTTCCAAAAGAATTAAAATCAGAAAACTAGAGTGATACATGCATATCCATGTTTATAGCAGTAAAATTCACAATAGCCAAGTTATGGAACCAAACTAGGTGTCCATCAAGAAATTAATGAGTAAAGAATGGAAACACAATGGAGTAAAACTGGTGAAACTGAAGGATATAATTCTAAATGAGATCAGTCAGACTCAGAAAATCAAGAGCACCATGTTTCCTTTCAGATGTGGAAGCTAGAAAGAAAAAAGGAGAGAAAAAGGACATCATAAAAATAAAAACATGAGATCAGTAGAGTAGTGGAAGGCAACTGGGGGTTGAAAGAGGGGAAAAACAGGGGAGGTAGAGGAAGGAAATAGACCAAATATATTATGTGCATATATTAATGCATTAATGTGAATCTCACGATCACATATAATTATAATGTGTCAATAAAATTAATTAAACAAATGAAAAAGGAGGAACTAGACAGACTACCTATCTTTAAAGATTACATTTCTAATGTAAGTATTTACCAAAAGAAAGGAAAACAAAATGACTCTCATTTTACAGATACAAAAAAAAATCAGTAAAAATAAACAGCTATTTGTAATTTTTGAAAGGAATTATTAAAAATAGACCTTTTCCATAATCTATAAACCATATTTGCCACAAACCTACAGCATAAATTATATCCAATGATAATAAACTATTTTTAAAATCAATATAAGGATTTCTGCTATCACTATTTCTATTAAACTTTTCCCATAAGATATCAGAGTATTCAGAAAATTAAAAAGTAGCAGATACAAATATAGAATAAGAAGAATCAAAATATCTCTGATTATAGATAACATTTTTGTCTAAAAGGAAATAAAACCTGTAAATAAATCATTAGAGTATGTAAGAGAGTTCATCAAGCTTATTTGATATGCAATCAAGAATTCCCAAATGAGTGGTATGTCTATACACTAGCAAAAAATAAAATGTAATATTTAAATATATCATTTACTATAACATTATAAATACAAATACACAAATCATGTAAGGAAAAGTGGAATAAAATGTTTGGAAACTTACAAATAAATTATTGTATTTTTATGAACTACATAAAGAGAACTGAATAGTGAAGTATATCATAAACATGAATGAAAAAAGTTGATTTTATGAAAATGTCAATTCTCCCCAAATTAATCAATTCCATTCTAGTAATAAACCAATGAGCAAGACACAGTGGCACACATCTGTAATGGGAGGATTGAAGGTTTGAGGACAGCCTCAGCAACATAATGAGACACTTAGTGATAAAACAAGACTCTTTTTCAAATAATTAAAAAAAAGGGCTGGGGGTGTATCTTGGAGGTATAATGCCCCTATGCCCCTGGCTGCTTTCCCACTACAATGGTAGAATTGAATAGCTACATGAAAGACTGTAGGCTATATTTGCTATCTGGTTCTTCAACAGAAAAATAAATAAATAAATGTTGACTCCTATTTTAAAGAGCCCAGAAACAGACCTATATTTTGTTTTGTTTTGGGGATTTATTTTGTATTGAAGATTGAACTCAGGGGCATTCAACCTCCAAGTTATATCCCAATCTCTTTTTTATTTTTATTTTGAAACAAGGTCTCACTAAGTTACTGAGGACCTTGCTAAGTTGCTGATGACAGCTTCAAACCTGTGATCCTCCTGTCTCAGCCTACCAATTATGGAGATTATTATAGGCATGCACCAACACACTGTATAGATATTAATACATAAAGCATAGTAAATTGAACAAGTGGCATTGCAGGAAAGTGGGGGAAAGATAACACTTTTCAGAAACATCTCAGATTATTATTCCTATAGGTAAAAAATATGACATTGACCATCTATGACATTAGAAACAACTCCAGGTAGATTAAAGACCTACAGCTTTCCTACAGTAGGAAAGCATCTTCTGGAGGCTAGAATAAGAAAGAATTCCAAATAAGGCTTAAAAGGCATAAACCATAAAGTGAAAAATTTTGTTACTAAATTTTGATTTTATTAAAATCAGTAATTTAAAGAAAAAAAAAAAAAAAACAGAATGAGCCTTGGCACATACTCTACTTGCAACCTGACCTGGAATATATCTAAGTGACTAATTCCTATATTATATCAAGTCCTCTCCGAAGTGAAAGACAAAATATCAGAGAAAGTAGTTTATTTGAGAAGTAACCCCAAGAAGCACAGATAGATGAGTTCCTTGAACAGGAAAGTGAAAGAAATCGATAAAGGTGTGAAAATGAGCAGGTTATTGCTATTGAAAACTGGGGCTCAAAACCTTTAGGGAACTATAACCAAGTGTGTGGAGAAAGGAAGCTAGGAAGGGAACCATGAAATCTCATCTAGCATTATTTGAAGGCTACTTCTGAGGATGGTAATTCAGCACTTCTGGTACAATTCACTTTCAGACCAAGCAAACTCCCGCAGGAAGAGGACTATCAGCCGAGTCCCAGGTGAACCAAGATGCTGTCAAATATACAAAAATGGTGAGATCTGGGTGGACCTGGGCAAAGCACCCTTACCTGGGTCTATGCACAGGGGTCTGTTCACCAAAGCTGTTTTACCTAACTATCCTACATATGATAGAATCCCAGATTCATGATCACTGTCCTCTTATTGACTTATATTGTACACTTCTCTCTTTTATTATTTACTCTCACTGTGACTAGAATACAAATTTCTTTTGAGCAGAGATATTCCATAAACTTTAGTATATCCAGGACCTAGAATAATGTCTGACACATAGTAGAGGCTGTGGACTGGATGTTTCTGTTTCCCCTAAATTCCTGTGTGGTAGCCCTAATGCTTTATGTGATGACATTTGAAGGTGAGGCTTTGAGGAGGCAAACTAGATTTAGATGAGGTCTTGAGAGTGGAGTTTTATAACAGGATTAAGACCTTTATAAAGAGTAAGTGACACAAGGCTCTCTCTCCCTCTTCTCGCTCCTCTCTCTCTCTCTCTCTCTCTCTCTCTCTCTCTCTCTCTCTCTCTCTCTCTCTCTCTCTCATCTCTTCCTGCTTATGTGCAGCAAGAAATGCTACGTGGAGGTTCCTCACTAAGAATCCAAGCTTGCTGGCACCCTCATTTATAATCAGCCTCCAGGACCATTAGGAATAAATGTTTATTGTTTAAGTCACAAAGACTACGGTCTTTTCCGTGTGTGTCTGTGTGTGTGTGTGTGTGTGTGTGTGTGTGTGTGTGTGTGTGTGTGTGTTACTGGGGGTTGAACCCAGGGGCATTCTACCTCCAAGCTACATCCCTACCCTTTTTTTTTTTTTTTTTTCCGGAAACAGGGTCTCTCTAGGTTAATGAGAGTTTCACTACTTGCTGAAGCTGTCCTCAAACCTACTATACTCCTGTCTCAGCCTCCCAAGTGCTGGGATTACAGGCATGTGCCACCACAACTGGCAGTGATTTCTTATAGAAGCTTAAAGTGACTAAGAAAGTTGGTGTCGAACTAATTAATTATTGCTAAATTTCTGAATAAAATGTCATTTCATGAACATAAGAAGGGCAAAAAATCAGAGAATATCAAGTATTATGAGAAAGTATAAGGAATTCTTGTATATTGATGATAGATGTATAAATTGTCTATCAATAAGGATTTTGAACACCAGTTTAGCAACATTGACAATAATGGAAGATTCATTTCTCCTAAGACCCAGTTACACTGTGACAGAAAAGATACCATTCCTGGTTTAGACTTTATTTTTGTTGTTGTTGTTCTCATGCAGAAGACATTCAAAAATGTCTATAGCAGAGAAAAATCATAAGAATTGTTTTTTGTTTTCTTCTTTTAGTACCAGGGATTGAAGTAACTGCTATGCAAGCACTCTATCACTGAGCTGTATCACCAGATCCATCTTTACGCACTTTTATGTTGAAAGTTATTTTACAAATATCAAGCACTTTTGATAATGCCTCCAATTAACAGATTCTTCTCTTCTCCCCCACCTAATAGAAATTAAAATCAGTACAACCACCACTTAGATATGTCAATTACTTTAAAGTTCACAGACACTTTATTTCACTGACTATTCTTAATGATTTAGTGGGATCACTGGTGGCTCATGTGGTAGACAAGATCTAGTTCCATGCTATCTAAGAACATACTCTATCATACATAAATAATCTAGGGAAGATAGGGGAACTCCACTTTGTAGGTAAGTAAATATAATCTCAGAAAAGTTATTTGCATTCTCCAGTGATAGAGCTGGTAGATGCCATAGAATTTAAATATACTTTTTCTAAAGAACTATATAAGTATAATATATTTCTCTAAATATACTCTGAATATTCTTTAAATATAATCTCACTCTAAATCTACACTCTTCTAGATGCTTTAAGCCAGTATAATTTTAACAACATCAAAATAAATCTTTAAAGTCATAAAAATTAGAAATAATGAAATAATGACTTTAAAAATGCTGGTGGGACCAAGTATGGTGGCCCATACCTGTAATCCCAGAACTTGGGAAGCTAAAACAGGAATGTCGGTTCAAATTCAGCTTTGATAACTTAGAAGGACTGTCAGCAACCTAGTGAGACCCTGTTTCAAAACAAAAAAATGAAAGAAGCTGGGAGGATGGCTCAGAGGTGGAATACCTCTGGGTTCAGTCCCTAATACCAAATACACACACACACACACACACACACACACACACACACACACACACACACACACACACACACTGGTGGTTCCTTACAATTAAATCCAAACTAAAATCACAAATCTATCTTTATAGATTAAAAAAGTTTTAGGGATGTTTATGGAAATTAAAGAAGTAGAAATGTGAGCTTTTCCTTTATGAAACTGAAAACACATATGAAAGCAGTTCACACTCCAATCTATATATTGTTCTCACTGGTAATATTTCTGAGGTATAAATTCCTTTTTACTTTAAGTGATTGTGTTCAAATAATAAACAATTTTAAAGGATAAAGTTAAAAATAATTATGTAATTAAAGAAAATGCATGCAGCCATTGCTTTTTAAAAACCTGTTTGTTTAATTCTAAATGTGAGAGAAAATGGTGCTATTTTCTTGCAAAGGTCACTAAAGGATTAGAGGCTCGAATTTAAATTCAAAGATTTCTTCCAGGACCAACTCTTAAGATTTTTATTATTTCTCTCTGAAAGCATTGGATAAGGAGTTTGCCAAAATAGTCCAACATATCACAGCTGGAGGAATTGCCTTGCATTTAATAACATATAATGTAGTTGCTTTATTACTACTTGCCAAGAAAAATCACTCGGTATTTCTAGAAGGATTTGAATCATATGGTCCTCTATAGGTAAAATGCACCAAGCTGAAGTGACATTACAGTACAGAAGTCAGAGTAGATGGGTAGTATAAAAAAGTAAACTCTTTCTTCAGGCCCAAAAAACTC
>PVLC010032347.1:0-18210 GCA_004027655.1 Graphiurus murinus
AGACTCAGAACAGAGGCTTATATGTCTGCTTCTGGCCAATCAGGACTTGACTCGTATCTGAGCTCCGAT
This sequence comes from Graphiurus murinus, assembly GCA_004027655.1. Lineage (NCBI taxonomy): Eukaryota > Metazoa > Chordata > Mammalia > Rodentia > Gliridae > Graphiurus > Graphiurus murinus. Next base: position 70 of record PVLC010032347.1, read on the forward strand.
TGGTCAGGAAAGCTAGCCTGCACATAAGCTGACATTGCTGTTTTACCACAACGCCTTACTTTACTGCACTGAGGTACTTTACTGCAGTTGCCATCTCTTAGGCGCAACAGCTTCACCGCTCCCAACAGTTGCATACTGATAAACTCATGGTAAGCTGAAAATATTAAGTCAAAAAAGCATTTAGTAGATCTAACCTACCAAACATGCTAGCTTAGCAACACAATATGCCCTAAAGAATCAGCTGTTTCCCTTCATGATCATGAGGCTGACTCGATGCTGTGGTTTGCTGCCACTGCCTGGCATACAACATATTGCTAGCCTGAGAAAAGACAAAGATTCAAAATTCAAATGCAATCTCCACCAAATGCATGTAGCTTTCATACCACCACAAAGTTCAGAACTATCAGTATTTTCTTCAATTTATATGGATAGGTGTGTGTCAGATCTACCCAGCTGGCTGTAACAACATATCACAGGTTGGGTAGCTTAAACAGCATACATTTATTTATCACCATTCTAGTGCCTGGTAAATCCAAGATTAAGGCCTGAAGATTTGTTTCCTGGTGAAGACCTTCTTTCTGGCTTGTTGAAGGCCACCTTCCTGCTGTGTCCTCTCATGGCAAAAAAGAGAGCGCACTCTGGTCTGTCCTTCTCCTTTTATAACACTAATCCCACCCTGGGGCACCACCCTCAGACTCCATCTAAAGCTCATTACCTCCCAAAAGCCCGACTTCTAATACACCAGAGGTTAGGTCTTTAATAGTATGAATTTTGAAGGGCACGAATTGAGTCCATAACAGGGTGATTATGCAAATAAAGTGATTCTGATTTTTACATTAAACCAGGAGAGTTAGAAAGTTAAACTTTCTGTGAAGGGACAGATAGTGTAAAGTTTTTGTGGGTGCGTGTTACCACTACTCAGTCCTGCCAAAAAAAAAAAAAAAACCAACAGCTACAACGTGACAATGTAAACAACATACATGTGTGTCTATGGCTGTGTCCCCTCCAAATTTTTTATTTGGGGACAGTAAAATTCAATTTAATATAATTTTTATAAAGAGCTTTTAATTTTTTCAACTATTTTGTTTATTTATTATTTGATATTGAGAATTGAACTCAGGGACATTCTAACCTCTGAGCTACATCTCCCACCCTATTTTATTTTCTATTTTGAAACAGGATCTCACTAAGTTGCTAAGGCTGGCCTTGAACCTGCCATCCTCCTGTCTCAGCCTGCCAAGTGCTGAGATTACAGGTGTGTACCACTGTGCCCAGCTTTTTCAACTATTCAGCTTGGCGTGGTGGCGCACACTTGTAATCCCAGCATTTGGGAGGCTGAGACTGGAGGATCCGGGTTCGCAGCCAGCCTCAGCTACCTAGTGAGGCACTCCACAACTTAGCGAGACCCGGTTTCAAAATAAAGAAAAAAAATTGGGCTGGGGGTATAGCTCAGAGGTAGAACGCCCCTGAGTTCAATCCCCAGTACTGCAAAAAAAAAAAAAAAAAAAAAAAAAAAAAAAAAAAAAAAAAAAAAAAAAAAAAAAAAAAAAAAAAAAAAAAAAAAAAAAAAAAAAAAAAAAAAAAAAAAAAAAAAAAAAAAAAAACCCACCATAAAATTCACTCTAAATTCAAAGAATGGATTTGAACCAAAATCTGTAACTGTGGCCTCTGTACAAACCAATACATCATGAAAATCATTTAAATGCTTCAATAAATCCAGAAAGATGCCAGATGCAGGGTTTAGAATGGTTAATCTTCAGTTCCTATAGGGATGGTGGGTTAGAGGAGACTTGGTTTGGACACAGACACAGCAACACAGCAATCTCTGAATGTTTCTCTATGGGAGTTGAGAGTTGCAGAAGTTGGCCGGTGCTCTGACATTCACACTGCCTTACCCTTCCTGGCCAGCACTGGTTCCCTGACCAAGCAGAGCAGGTGCAATTCAGAAGTTGCCGGGTAAGGAGATACGTCAGTCAGCTTTGCATTGCTGTGATAAAAATACCGAACAAGAACAACCTAAAGGGGGAAGTATTTGTTTTAGTGCATGGTTTCAGAGGGTTCTGCCCATGGTTGGCTGACTTTAAAGCAGAAACATTATGGTGCAAGGCACGGCAGAGGAAAGCTGCTCAGCTCATGATGGTAGTCAGGAAGGGGAGAGAGAGAGAGAACAGGAGAAGGAGAAGGAGAAGGAGAAGGAGGAGAAGAGAGAGAAAGGGGCCAGGAAAAAATAAATCCAGAGCATGCCCCCAGTGACCTACATAGTAGGTTCCAACCCCCCCCCCAGGAGTCCATGCAGCCATCAATGGATTAATCCACTGATGAGGTCTAATCGCTTCCCCATGGCCCCACCTTAGGGACATGGGCGACTTTAGGGGACATTCCAGATCCAAACTATGACAGAAAGGTGGTTAAAATCCATAGCAGCCATGACCAGCAAGGTCTTGCACTCAGCTCTCCCAACTTACTGGTCTGCGGGTCTGCAGTGCAGACTACACTTGACCCTGGATTTGTAGTGCTGAAGATTTGGTTGTCACCCTGAGACCTGGAGAAACTCTGGTCCTCAGAAAAGGACACAGAGCCAGGGTGCAGGCTCTGGTCTTGTTTCTGCCCTATCCTTTTTCTAGAATTGTACACCTTTATCCTTTAAACTTTCTCTGCTTATTTTGTCCATCTGCTAAGTGGGGATACTGACACCTAAGCCCTTTGAAATCCCCCTCTCCTTTGAGAGCAAAAGCTGTCAATGGCCACCTCAGCCAGTCACGATAGTTCTCAGATGCCCCTCACAGTGATCATAACCCCCACAGAAGTAAGAGCACACACCCCGATGTTGGCAGTCAGTAGCCCAAGAGAAGGCCCAACCAGATTGGAAGCAGAGACTGGGTGTGAATTGTGGCCTCTCTCTGAAGAGTTTGTGTTTTATTTGACCACATGCATTGTTATGGCGAGGTTAATTGCCTGTGTTTTCTTCCCGTGGAAATATTTCACAAAATACCCTGTCAGCAGGGGCCCAGCATTTGCACTTGTGTTTTGCTGATCCATTTGGCTTTTTTTGAAAATTTGGGCTAAGACCAAATCTTCCATAAAGGTCCGTGGGCTGTGACCATAGCCTTCAGCTGTTTGCTGTGCTGTTCCAATTTCATAGATTTAGTCTTGTGAAGGGAAGGGGGTAAAACGGGCCATGCTTTTTTTTTTTTTTTTTTTTTTTTTTTTTTCAGTTCTTTATCCTAGGGATTGAATTCTCCATTGTCACCCATGGGGCATTTATTTGAGGACCTGCACTGTCACCTACTTGCCATGTCATCTCAGGCAAGGGCCTTGACCTTTTGTACTTTGCTTTCCTCATCTGTAAAATGAGGATGGTGTCATCTCTGCATCCTACTAGGGATTTTTGCAAAATCGGAGGAGCTAATAGCCTTGAAAATTCTTTGAAAAAGTGCAAAGTGATATCTGTCTGTAAATGTGAACTCACAAAAATTAATGGCTTTCATATTCCCTGGGGTCTCATAATTCCAAGCTAAGATCAAAAAAAGAAATCTTTCAAGAAGATGCCTGCTCTTGTAGGAAAGATGTCTAAGAACTAGATGTGTGTGGGGAGGTGGTGGTCCTTGAGTATCCACCAAAGGAACTTGAACTCTCTCATCCTGAAGACAGTAAGAAAGCATAGAAAGTTGTGATCTGGAAGAAGATAAATCAGATGGCAGTGGACAGTGGACTAGAGCTGGCAGCAAGATCTGAATCTTGGGGCTTGTGGTCTAAAGCTTTGTTGGAAATTGTTGGAGAAGAGAATTAAGCCACAGGAAGTATTTAGAACAGAACTTTCTCTTAGGAATCTGCCTCTTTCCAGAGCCTCCGCAGGCTCCAGAAAGGAAGCAGGAGTCAGGGGGCTGGCTCAGTTTAAGAACCTCAGAGCATCCAAGGATGTTCCAACGACTGTGTCCCTGGCTCCTTTCACTCATTTGCCCATCTGCCCAGCCATCCTTTTCATGAACATCCATTCTCCTATTCAAGCTGGAAGACTTTGACCTATGGGGTATAAAGTTCTATGTCGAAGGAAATCACACGAAATAGGAGGCTTCAATAACTTTTTTCCATTAGACAGAGCTTTTCTGAGAGCATATTGTTCTTTACAAACAAAACCAAACAGGTCACTGAGATTGGATTGAATTGGATTGGATTGGATTGGATATCCATCCTTCAAGTAGATTGACATTTGAATCAGGTGGACAAACCCTACCCCGTGGCTTTGATCCCTGTAGGTTCCTACCTAGCCTTTCCGATTGCCCAAGCCCCCCTCCTTTCCTGACCTGCCGTAATGCTGAGCTGCCTATTCCACTCTGTACTTGGAACAGGCAAGTATAGAGTATTCAGGTCTTTCAGACCTCTGGATTTAGAAGTTATTTAATGGGAGCAAAAATTTTGTCTTCTTAACCCTTTTAAAATCCCTACAGCACTAAGGTATTGTTTAGAACAGCAACTAAGGTGTACAGAACACTAAGGTAATGTTCTGTATGAGGTTGAGATATTAGGTGTCATCATTGTTGTTATTGTTGTTTGTGGTGCTGGGGACTAAACCCATGGGTGCTGTCCCACTGAGCTACACCCCCAGCCTTTTTAATTTTTTATTTTCAGGAGATCGGTAGGCCTGAATTGCCGAGGCTGGTCACAAATTTACAATTGTCTCAACCTCCCAAGTATTGGGATTATGGGCATGGTGGTACGTGGTACATGCCTATAATCCCAATACTATGTGGTTGAGTTTTTCTTGACAGTCTAGAGTTATAATTCTCTTAGCTATGTCTATCACTAAAAAAAAAAAAAAAAAATGGAAGAGGCAATTTGTCCTTTGGCTTTAAGCTGAAGATTTTTAGGGAACACAAACAGTAGGTAATCAATACATACTGGTTAAATTAAATTTCTAAATATATCAATTCAATACCCTCGAAGTGCTAGATGTTCTGGGCTCTGGAAATGTACTGATGCATGGGTAGGTCCCTTCTCTGAAGCATCCCTCAATCTAAGTTACCAGAACTCTACTTAGCCATCATCAATTCATAGAATGAGCAAAGAGCAATCTCAGGGCCAGGATGAGTCTGGGGGATAAAAGTGCTGAGAAAGACTCCATCAAGTGTACTCTCACTGCAAGAAGACAAGAAACCTCCAACCCAAAGTTTCTATATTACCTAAATTGAGACATTTAAAAGCAGTTTGATTAGGGAATGCAAGGTTTCTAACATTTGCTGTGTTTAAAAGTCAAAGCCTAGTGGAGCACAATTTTGTGTTTGCCCCAGATTACTCAGAAGTAGAGGTCTTCCCAGCCTGGAGAAGGCAGTTCATCTTTGCTCCACGGGTGGAGGTGGTGGCATTGTATGCCACTATCACAAGACTGCACCAAATTTCCTGGTATTAATTTTCTATTGGAGGGCATTTCCTGAATTCCCATGCCAGACATACTTTAATCAAGAATGCCACAGTGTCAGATGCTCCAGGAGTTACTCATTTGATTCTGTAGGTGGTTTTATTTTAAGGATATGAACAGCAGGGTGTGGGGGGGTGCATTTTGAAGACAACAAATCAGTTGTTTGTGATCTTGTTTTGTTTATTACCACACAGACTAGTATTTTCTAGAGAGAAGGAACCAGAGAACTTAATTCCAAAATTGTTTTGTTGCTACTTCACAGCATAGATTTCTTGCATCACACCCCATGACCTTGAAGAGGAAAAGGAAAACAATTTTCCAAGTTAATACCCATGGTGTTTGGGTAGGTAAAAGCCTATATGTGAAACTGTCTTCAAAGTTCTCTTATCTGAGTGGAGGGATTGAACAACATGAGAATACCATGCCCTTTGGCCAGTTAAATTAAGTGTGTCTGTAGGGTTGATGATTATTTACTCTTACAACCTCTCTTGACCTTGAAATGAGGCTTTACATGGAAAGAAGGAGGCCCCAGGTCCAGCTAGGAGGCCAAGGAAATCCAATCAGACCCTTCTCATGTCAGATCTATGCGATCCCCAAAGGGTCATCCAAAGCTGCATCCATGAGAAGCAGCCACCCGTCTTTCACTCACATGGATTTCATGGGGCTGTGGTTGGCGTGTTTTCTGTCATCTCTTCTATGTTTATTAGGGAGATATTGACTTGTGGTCTGCTTCAAGTTCTTCTCACCATACAATACTCCGTCCTGCAGAACCCATGTTGAAACAGAATTTAATTTTCTCTAGGCTTCAGCTAGCCATGCCTCAAGTTTGAAGACCTCTGTTTGAAGATATTTAAGAGTCTCTTGAAGCTAGACAGTGGTGCATGCCTATAAATCCCAGTACTTGGGAGGCTAAGACAGGAGGATCCCAAGTCCTAGGCCAGCCTCAGCAAATTAGTAAGACCCTCATCAAGTTAGTGAGGCCCTGTTTCAAAATAAAAAATAAAAAGTTATAGGGGTGTAGCTTGGAGGTAGAATGCACCTGGATTCACTCTCCAGTACCAAAAAAAAAAAAAAAAAGGTCTCTTGAAAGGTGAGACTCAAGGATATCTACCTCCTAGTCATGACTTCTTAAGGGCCCATCTGCCCTCAATGTTTCACCAGGTTGGTATCTTGTTGCAAAGGATGCTCATAGCTTTCTTCAAATTTGGAAGGCAAGTTGTGTATGGCCTGATGTTAGGTGAGAACCCGGAGCCTGGGCTGCCCTGTTGTCTTTCCCATTGTCATCGCTGATGAAATCTGGGTTCAGATGCTGGCTCTGGGCTTCCCTTGAGCAAGTCACCTCACCTGTTAGAGTTTCTGCCCCCTCATCTGTAAAATGGGTTCTTAGCTTATCCCCAGCCTCAGAGTGACCAGCACCAAGAACTAACGTATGCTGGACTCTGCTCCCCAATCCTTTTTGCTTCCCTTTTCTTTTCTCCAGTATCGTCCCACCTTCTGTCTCATCCACATGTCATCTCTCACAAGAACAGTCACACATGAGGTCATTATTATTAGTTGACATGCATAATCATTTTTTATGGTGCTTCCACTTAAATTTCTGCACTTAAAGCATGATTGACAGGGATAGAAAGGGCCAAGCAAGGACCTGAATCCCAGCCAGTTCCTTCTCCATCACCCCACTCAACACATTGCATCACACCCTGCCCCTCATTTTCCTTCAAGGGGCTACCAGGGACCCAACGTCTCCTGAAGCCTGAATCCTCTTCCAGGAAACATGGGAATAGAGGGTCACAATAGGCTGATATACCTGCAAGAAGAAAACTAGGGCACTTGAAAATCACAAGAAGGGCTCTTGGCTGCTGTGCACAGATCTGGCTGAGTGGGTCTCCCCTGCGGAAGGATGTTCTGAAGCTAGGAAATGAGATCTTTGCTGTTTTAGGACCCACAGCAAAAGAGAGGACATAAAGTCCCGTTCCTTTGGTCGGTCAGCTGCTCCTGCATGCTTGAAGCCTGGGGCCCACGCGTTTGTCTGATTACCTCCCCCAGCTCGCTGTGTTTTGTCTAAAGAGAGAGGAGGTTTCCAAATGAGGACTCTCACTGCACAATATTGATTTGTAGCAGGTGTGGCTCGGAGACAATGTGTACTCCTTGCTCACTCCAGCTCCCACATGCATCCTGCGGATCCCGGTTGGCTTGCTTCTGCCTTAGCATCCTGGGCGAGCAGAGCACCCCATCATCAGAGCAGTGTGGCCCCAAACGGGAAAATGAAGGTGGTGTGTCTCATCAGTGAGGCATCCCAGTACTATGACTGTCAACCACTACAGGGGTGTGATTCCCGCCTACCACTGAGAAGTGAGACTATGACATTTGGTGGCATTATTTAGGGTCCTATCCCACTGGTTTCTCAACATATGGAGAACCATCCTCATCCTCTCCCCTGGGTCCAGAGGCAGGTGTCACCTCTGGTCCTGGTGCTGACTCATAGTCAACTCAATCATCTCTTTTGTAGAAAGAGGTGGGGGGGGGCAGACAGAGAAAGGGAGGAGGGAGGAGGGAGAAGGGAAATAAGATGGAAGGAAGACAAGACAAGAAAAAGCAAAAGAAGAAAAGAGCGTGCTTCTTTTTCTGTAGCCCTTTAGGAGCTCCCTTTGGCAGGGTGGCTTTCTTGCACTTTGCAGATTCTGGATACACATTTCCCTTAAGATTGGTTGTCTGCAGAACAGGGGAAACAAACCAGAGCCCCTCATAAATCAGTAGAGGTCACTGCCAAGAGCTTTGTACACTTGCTGTCCCTGGCAGCGATAAACTCATTCATTTGGGAAATGGCCAAAGACCCTGAGTCTGATCTTAATTCTCATTCCCAGAAAATCTCAGCTCTCTGTTCACCCACCCCCTGTTTACTGTCTTTGTGTTTCCTAGACAAAGCTGGCAAGGAGGAAGGAACACAGTTCCATAACTGGGTACATCAAAGGCTGCAATTCTTTGCTTGGGGGAGGAGGAGCAGGGCAGGGGAGAGTCACGAATCCCTAGGCTGTGGGAAAGAGAGGACCGGCCCAGAGGGAGGCTGAGGCCAGGCACAGTGGTGCATGCCTGCGTGGGGCATGGGAGATCTGCGGAGCTGCTGGGATTCTGTTTTTATCAGACCTGAGCCTTGGATCTCTTCTTACTGTTTTGTTTCCTGTGGGGTGATTTGAGGCTGTCGTAATGATGGTAAAGAGCTGGCAAAGGAGTTGAGGGGAGAAGACCACCCCATGGTTTGTACCCACGCTCCAATCAGTGGCTCTCCCTCCCTCCTCTCCCCACACCATCCTTGCCTTGGTAGCTGACTTCAGAGTTGGTCATATGACACAGGGAAGGTGATAGTGGTGCCCAAGCTACTCCTTAGACTCGTGCCACCCCCCCCCAGGAGAGTGGACCCTGCTGTCCACTGCCCTTTCCTCCTTGCTCCCCAGATTACCCTTCCTGCTCTGTTTGATCAGACTGTGCAGGTGCAACACCAGACCTCCCTCCCCTGAGTCCCATAGAATCAGGACATGCACTTCTCTGTGTCTACTTGATTCTTCCTACATTGAAGAGGAGTTTTCTGGTCGCTTGGCCATGATGGCCTGGCTCTGGCAGGTAGGTCATCCCCAGTTACACCCATTGGTAGCATCTATAATTGTAGTTCTTCTTGTAGCCCTTACCTCTATTGGCTGTGTGCATCTTTGTGCAAAGTCTGCCTTGCCTATAGAATGTAAGCCATGGGACAACAGAGTCCTGTTTGTCTTCTTCGAGCTGTAATCTCAGTTCCTGGCACCTAGTAGATACTCAATAAATATTTACTGAATATTATTGTGATTAAATATTCAGGCATATGCTTTATCCTGCTCTATTTCAATTGACAAAGTCTTTCTTTCAATGGATCAGGCTTTTCCTGCCCACAACGAGGCTATAGGAATCAGCTGGATCGGGGTAAAATTTGTTGCCAAGACCAGAAAGGCTGGGCTAGGAGAGGTTTCCTAATCATCTTGGGGAAACAGAGGGCATTATGAGATATTTACTGGGGGTTTAGATTTCTCTGAGAAGCCAAAACAAGAAGCAGGGACCCACCATTTTGAAGAGGGGTTTGGAGAGAATCCAAGTTTAGGACAGCAGGCCTTTCCCAATGACTCAGGAGCCACCTGGCTCTGTCAGCCAGACAGAAGCAAAGCCTGACCCAAGAAGGAGACAGTGAGTCATTTTTTACTCTGGGTTAACCATTTGTACCTAAGATTTAAATGCTAGCACAATTTAAAGAGACAACAAATGAAAGCAAAGACCAATGACGCCCCTCAGTCTGGGCTCTGACGCTGTTGGGGACAAAAGAGCCAAGATGCTCAGACTCCTCTGAACAGAGTGCAATCCTCACTCTCCATACAGAGAGCAGGGACTTGATCCAGTCATACAACACAGCAAGCACAGAGCCTGCGAACTGGCAAAAAGGTAAATTATTATTTTTTTAATTTTTTAAATTTTTAATTGGTGCATTGTATTCATACATCTTTGTTAGGTACAAGCTGATAAAGGCATACATGCACACATTTCTCATTTAATCCTTCCCCAATTCCCACCCCACTCCCTCCTCCTTCCTCTTCTCAAGTTCAGTTTAGTGATTGACTTTGATGTGTTCGTGAAAGTACATCATGCTCATTAGGGTGTTCCCCCCTCCCCCATCACCTTCCGTTGTCAAATTCTTTGCTCACCTAAGGATTCTCCTTCTTCATCTGAAGTCCCTCTTATGTCCCAATTTCTCCCTAGCTTCCACATATTAGGGATCCCTAGCTTCCACATATTAGGGATAGCATACGATTTTTTACTTTTTGTGACTAATCTCACTTAATATAATGTTTTCCAGTTCCACCCATTTCCCTGCAAATAACATGATTTTGTTCTTCTTTATGGCTGAGTAAAATTCCATTGTGTACATATCCCATAGTTTTGTAATCCATTCGTCTGTTGATGGACATCTTGGCTGGTTCCATAGTTTGGCAATTGTAAACTGTGCAGCTATAAACATAGATACACATGCATCGGTCTGATAGTTTGGTTTCCATTCTTTTGGGTAGATAACCAGAAGTGGTATTGCTGAGTCATATGGTAGGTTCATTCCCATTCATCTGAAGATCCTCCATATTGTTTTCCAAAGTGGTTGCACTAATTTGCAATCCCACCAGCAATGTATTAGGGTTCCCACTTCTCCACACCCTCGCCAGCATTTGTTGTTGTTTATGTTCTTGATGATTGCCATTCTGATTGGAGTTAGGTGAAATCTCAAGATAGTTTTGATTTGCATCTCCCTGATTGCTAATGATGTTGAACATTTCCTCATACATTTATTGGCCATTTGTATTTCTTCTTTTGTGAAGTGTCTATTTAGATCTTTTGCCCATTTTTTGATTGGGTTGTTTTCTTAGCTGTGATTTTCTTGAGTTCTTTATATATTCTAGTTATCCTAGGACTCTCTATCAGAAGAGTAGCTGGCAAAAATTTTCTCCCACTCTGTGGGCTCTCTGTTGAGGTTCTTGATAGTTTCCTTTGCTACACAGAAGCTCTTCCATTTAATGCAATCCCATGTATTGATCTTCCTTTGAGTTACTTGTGCTTTTTGGGGTCTTGTTGAGAAAGTTTTTACCTGTGCCTGTGTGTTGAAGTGTTGGTCCTATGCCCTCTTCAAAAAAGGTAAATTCAAATAAGCATTTCAGCTAACCAAGAAACTGTATATATTAGTGCATTTTCTATTACTATAACAAAATACCTGAGGCTGGATACTTTGTGAAGATATTTATCTAGAGCTCACAGTTTTGGAGGTTGAAAGTCCAAGATCAGGAGGTCCATCTGTTGTGCCTCTGGTGAGAGACCCTGACTGCATCACAATATGGTAGATGACATCATGGTAGTAGTATGTGAAAGAGGGAGAGATCACATGGTAAGACAGGTAACAAGAGAGTATTCAATATTTTATAGCAACTCACGCTCCTGGGAACTAACTGGCATCATACAAGAACTATATTCACCCTTTCTGAGGATGATGCCCCACCCCCAGTGATCTAAGTACCTTCCACTAGGCCCTGCCCCTTAAAGGTCCCATCACCTCTCAACATTACCACACTAGGGACCTGGTTCCCAGCACACAAACCTCTGGGGGATACACTCAAAGCAAATCTAAGCCATAGCATCATGTAAACTCAATGAATGCGTGAAACTGTTCTGGACACTATGTCTCTATGGAAGATAAAGACACAATGCCACCCCACCACCACATACCCCCCCTCCCCAGGAACTTCAACTAGAGTGGACTGGAATTTTTTGTGAAGTTTTCAGAAAAAAATGTCATGAGATGTTTTCACACTATTTGTTAAACCAGAACATATCTGGACCATTGAAGTGGACTCAGAACCAAGTTGCCGTCTGATTTCACTTGATTCCTTGCAGTGAGTCCATTCCTATTGGTGGGGTTTTTGTAATAGGCTCTTTAAATATGGAAACATCTCAGGAATAATGAAGCTGGTCCCAGACAGGACTCTCTACAGTCTGACTGAAGATGAGATGCAAATGACCCTACATGTGATCAAGACATTTCTTGCTTTCTGCTTTTGCTTTGTTTTTAATCATTTTAATTAAGTAAAAATAGTATGTATTTATGATATAGATAGGGCATCTTGGTGTGTGTGTGTGTGTGTGTGTGTGTGTGTGTGTGTGTGTGTGTGTGTGTTTGCGAAATGGCTAAATCAAGCTTTTTAGCATATGTATCACCTCACCTGATGAGGGGGGTGAGAACATTTAAAATCTACTTTCTTAGCAATTTTCAAGTACACAACATATTATTTTAAACTACAATCACCATAGTGTGCATTAGCTCTCTTGAACTTATTCCTCCTGTCTAATGGAAATGTTTCCTTTGACCGAATTTGCCCAATACTCCCTGTTCCCCACCAGCCCCTAGCAGCCACCATTCTACTCTCTGAGTCTATGAGTTGGGTTGTTTTAATTCCACATGTAAGTGGAAGCATGCGGTATTTGTACTTCTGGGCCTGGCTTATTTCACTTAATGTATTGAACTCTAGATTCATCCATGTTATGGTTAATGACAGGATCTCCTTATCTTTTAAGGCCGGATTGTATTCTGTGTGTGTATACCTCATTTCCGTTGTCTATTCAACAGCAGATGAATCAACCTACGTTGGTTCCATATCTTGGCTATTGTGCTTTCACTTTCTTTTATGCTGGGTAAGACTAGAGTGTTAGCCCTGGCCATTGCTTTGGCCTCCTCTGGCCAGGCATCCCAAAAACAGGGCTCCCAAGCTTTTTCCTTCCATGTCCTTCTCTGGGAGGAACAGCTGAGGAAGAAGTCCCCCAAGCCAGTCCTGCCTCTCCTCTGGGCAGCCCTTCATTCTCCTGCACTGGGGCCTTTGTCTGGCTTTATGGGATGAACAGTGAGTATCGTTGGGGGAGATGCTTCTGTCCCTAAGACAGATGCTAACTGGCAATCCCACCCTTCCTCCTAACAGGTCCTCTCTTGGGAGAGTCGAGCTTCCCTGGACAGTGGAGCTGAATTCCACTTCAATGGATAAATAATCCTTTTTCCTTTGACAAGTTCTTTGTTTCCCTGGGCCAGTGTTTTTCTGTCCTTGATGAGGATAAATCTGTTAGGAAGGGATCATGTGCTTATAACATTTAGCTAGAAGTCAAGGGTGAAGTTCATTGCCAAGGCCAGCATGTAGATGCCTCTAGGTGCTCAGGAGAAGAGGCAGCACCATGCCACTCTGCCTGCCCCTCCTGGATATCACCCCCAAGCCTGGCATATTGTCCACATACACCATGATCTGGTTGCCAAGAACTCTCTTCCAGGATAAGGTGGCAGCCATGATATGTGCAAACTGATCCAATTGCTTGTGCCTGTGGGGTGTTTATTTTAATTAAACATTTTATTTAGAGACACCTGTGCACTCATGTGTGATTGTAAGAAGTAATACAGAGATGTACCATTTATCCAGTTCCCCCAGTGGAAACATCTTGCAAAAGTACAGTGCACTATTGCAGCCATGATATTGGCATGACTGCAATCCACTGACACTATTTAGATTTCCAAGTTTTATTTGTACTCATAGGTCTACGTGTGTATTCAATTCTAATAGAATAACATTATCACATGTACAAGATGTGTCAAGATACAGAACCATCCATCTCCGGCACAGACCCTTACGCTTGCCTTTTATAGTCACCCCTCTCTCCTTTCCCCTCCTCCTTTATCCTTAACCTCTGACAACCATTGATCTGTTCTCAATTTCTATAATTTGTCATTTCAAGGATATTATATAATGATATTATATAGCGTGTAACCTAGTGATTGGCTTTTTTCACCTATCATAGTTCCCTTGAGAGTTGTCCAAGTCATTGGGTGTATGAACAGTTTGTTTCTTCTTATTGTTGCTGTCTCCATGGTTTTAATCATTACACACCCCAACATAACACCTAGACCCAATTACAAATCCTTTGGCACATAATCCTCAAGGATCTTTTACCCTAAGAGGAGTGTGTGTGTGTGTGTGTGTGTGTGTGTGTGTGTGTGTGTGTGTGTTTCCCAATGTGTGTATGGAAGGGGCAGAATGTGTTGCAAAGTTTCCCTCGGTTCATTCAAACATACTTAGGTTCCTGAGTTTCCTCCTCCATATAAGCAATCAACTGGGTTGTCGTTTCCTCTGGCATTGGTTGACGGTTCTTTCTTGTGTTTCTCTTCCTCCCCTTCCCCAGGAGCACATCTATAAGCTGATGAAAAGCGACAGTTATGCCCGCTTCCTCCGCTCCAATGCTTACCAGGACTTGCTGCTGGCCAAGAAGAAGGTACCTTGGGGAAGGGCAGGCTGCCTTCTTAGCACTGTCCGCTCTTGCCTACTGCTTGCTGCTGGTGTGAAAAGAGGATCCCATCCCTTGGGTTTTGTTTATTTTTTTTTTTCTTTTCTCTTTCCCTTCTCTATCTGCTCCCCTCCAATGGACAACAGTTAGGATGGTCACTACTCCAGCCCTCCCCCGAGGCCCGGGATGTGGCATCTGACCTCCACATGCCCGTTGCCCCTTCTGCATGGCTTGCCCAGGAAAAGGGGAGCAGGACCAACTACAAGGCCACAGTGGCTCAGCACAGGAGTGCTGGGCTCTGATCTGAGCCCAGAGAATCCCTTAGGACACCAGACAGGGCCCTGGACTGCAATCCCAGCCCCTCTCCACAGACCTCTCCCTGAGCAGCCTGGAAATGAGGATGAGGCAAGGATTGGGGCAGCCCCCCTATCGGGGGCCATCTGGTATCTGAAGTCATCTCAGGAGTGGTCCCTCCTGACACGCCCTTTCTTGGCTTCACTGGCCCCAATGCTCAGCTCCCTCCTCCTCCTCCTCCTCTTCCATTGAGAGTCAAGTCACTGTTCCTTGCAGCCCTTGGAGTCATGGACCTAGGGGCATGGGGACCCTCAGCCTGCAGGTGGCCAAGGTGACTGAAGCAGGGATGAACTCAGCTGGATTTCTGGGAGGAGGGGAAGAGCAGGGAGGGGAATAGGGCTAGGAGAGGGAAGGCAAGAGACAGGGACTCTAGAATGCCTGCCAACCTTCTGTGCTTTTCGGCTCTGATCTGAGGCCCACGTGTGGCTTGACTTACAACAAATTCATGGCATCCGTGGCACGCCACTGAGGAGCACACGCACCCCGTCCTCTTCCCTCCCAGCCTCCCAGTCCCCACACATGTGGACGTCCTCCACAGGCTCTGTCAGGCTGCCTTCAGCCTCCGTGCCAGGGCCCTGTCTGCATGGTGCCACATGACTCTAGAGTCTAGGAGAGCGTTTCTGTGCTGCTCTACTGCCCCTAGGGTAACCATCAGAAGAGCTTCCAGAATGTCCGCACTGTCAGAACCCAGCAGGACTGGCTCCTGCCTCCCTCCCTGTGCTGTAGCTATGTGATGGAGAATGTGAACGCTGGCCTTGTGCCTGCTCCCTCGCTGAAGGATGTCAGGAAAGGGGCTCTGGGGCAGGGCAGCTGATGCCCTCACCTGTGGCTCTGATGCCCCTTTTATTTATTTATTTTTTCAAGAAGTAGAAGAAAGAGCAAGGTTATGGAGGCTTTTAGTACCTCCAACCCAAATCTCATGGGAGAAGGTTGGAATACATTTTCCTGATTTTGGGGGGCTTGTCACCTAAACTGATCGGGACATTCTAAGACTCCAGAAGTTTGACCAGTCTGGGACTGACTATGTATCCAGGGGAGGAGAAGTCAGAGGCTGTTCAGTCTCCCCGTAGGCGTGAACGCAGAGGGAAGCTGCACCTCAAACCAGGAAGTGAGCTGGTGGACCTGAACTTGCAGATCCTCCCTACAAGATCACTGGAGGTCAGAGGAGGCCACCTGAGTGGGGAGGGACCACGAAGCTCATTACAGTCACCCTCCCAGCCCTCACGCTGAGGGATGTGCTTCAGGCAGGAAGCTGCCCTTGCAAACTCCGGCTCCCTTTCATCTATCAAAGAGTCATTTCCCCCAGTGACAAAGCCAACTTTTCCTTCTGTTTCTTCCTGAGAGTCTCCAGGTATGGATTAGACCTGTAATTTCAGAGGTGGGCTCCCCACATGACGTTAACGTGCATGCAGGTCACAAAAGATACGTGAGAGTCACAACCTCCAGCCAAGACAGGGCACGAATGGGCCTCAGTTTCTGCTGAGAGCAGCCCCTGATGGAATCTGAAGGTACTGCCTTCCCATCCTCTCTGATGGGAATGTACTAAAAGCAGAGGGGGCAGGCCAAGGCAGCCCTCTGCTCTCTGATGTTTTCAAAGGAAAAGATACTTGCTCTAAAGAACCAGGTTCTCAAGGCACAGGCAAGCTGGATTTTGAGGGTCTCTCCAGGACAATCAAGGACCAGTGATGAGGGGACCGCAGAGTAGCTCAGGAGCGGGTCAGTACAAGGCAGAGGATCCACCTGAACAAGTTAGGCCAGTGGTGACCCTCTGTGAGTAGCATCTCAGTGGCCAGGGGACAAGAGTGGTAGGTACACAATGCTGGACTAGGATTGGCCTGGCTGGAGATGAACGTACGCCATCCGGGCTGCCCCAGAGATCAAAGCTGAGCCCTGCCGTCCCCAGAGCGGAGTCTTGGTATGGTCCCAGGGCCAGGCATGGGCCCTTAGTTCCTTGCATGGGAAGAAAGCGCAGCCCAAGTCTGTGGTGGCAGGTCATTCCCGTTGTGCTTTCCTTCTGCAACCTCATATCTATCTTCCTACAGCTGGCCGAGCGGGAGTGGGCAGGGCTGCCAAGGAGCCCTTCAACTTAATTCCCTGCGACAGATGGCTGCCTTGGCATGCCCCCTCTGCTTTTAGTACATCCGGTAGAGCCCCAGACACCTGGATGCTTCTTTAGCAACCCAGTTTCAATTCTGTGCTAGATGTGTGTGTGTGTGTGTGTGTGTGTGTGTGTGTGTGTGCGCACGCGTGTGTGTCCACACAAGTGTGCATACTCTCCAAATTTCCAAGCTTCAGGCTGAGGACCCTGAACAGGGCACTAGGATAAACCAGCAGGTATTTGGGATGCAATTCTACTCTTCCCAGGTAGGAAACGTGGGGAGAGGGTCAGGCACACCCCACACCTCTCCTCCTGTAGTAGAGAGCAGCTGGGCTTGGGGCGGTGTTCAGGGGCTTTGCCTTCTCTTGCTCCTGTCCTGGAAACCTCAGCTAAGAGTTCCCCAGGGACATTCCTGAGCCTCCTTAGCACACTGTGAGTACACCTTGAAAGTGTCACCTGTCTGGGTACCGACAGAGCATTTTCTGTCCAGAACATTCCCCCATGTTATTGTCTTCTGAGACCCCAGCCCCTTTGTCATTTGCAACAGACACGGTCAAAACCTCCTTTCTCTAAGGACACAGAATGGGAGTCTTTAGGAAGTCACTGAAGTTAACAAACTTTCCTCTGGGCAGGAGAATCTCAAGAGAGAAAACAGTCCTGACTTAGACTGGCGATTAGTTGATGGCTTCACCTCTCTGGTGGCTGCTTCTTGAAATCCCATGAGTACCTCCTGATGCACACACACCCACCAGCCCTCAGAGCTAGTCTGTTCGGGGTGACCACTTGGCACTCCAGCCTCCTGGCCACAACCACCCAGGGTTTCTTTCTGCCGGTGGGCACAGCCAGGAAAGCAATGGGGATGGGCCTTCAACATAGGCAGCTGCAGTCCCGAACAAAGCCGAGGTCTGCTGATCCACGCATCCAGCAACTCATGGGTCTCCCAGAAAAGCAACCCCCACCCCCACCCCACTGACTGAAGAGGCAGCACCCTCGCTTCTGGGCTTCTGTTTTCTCTCTCCCATTGACTTTGCCAATGCCTCTGGCTGCTTCTCTTTCCCGTTTTTTGCCCCATTTGGCTTTTGTTTTCCTTCTTTAGCTGCGGCTGCTGCTGTTTGGAAACCACGTGTAAGCTGAAGACTTTTTTTTTTTTTTCTGTATTTTCTCCCTACCTTTTTTCCCCCCTAAAGCCAGAAAATGAGCAAGGTCGTAGAACTTCCCTAGAAAAATTCACTCGCAGTGTGGTAAGTTCAGTTGGTTTTCTTCCCTCAGCGTTTCTTTTGGTTTTGGTTTTTCGATTTTTTTTTCTTATTTCTTTTTTTTCTTCTTCCCTTTTTTTTTTTTTTTTTTTTTTTTTTTTTTTTTTTTTTTTTTTTTTTTTTTTTTTTTTTTTTTTTTTTTTTTT
>PVLC010032348.1:0-18227 GCA_004027655.1 Graphiurus murinus
TATTGTTATTTGACTTCTTGATGATTGCCATTCTGATTGGGGTTAGATGGAATCTGAGTGTATAGATCACAAAACTATAGGAAATACACACAATGGAACTCTACTCAGCAATAAAGAAAAATAAAATAATGTCATTTGCAAGAAAATGGAAGGACTTGGAGAGTATAATGTTAAGTGAGATTAACCAGTCACAGAAAGTGAAGGGACATATGTTTTCTTTACTACGCACAAGCTAGGGAGTAACTGGGATACCAGAGAGACTCCAGGTAATGGAGGAGAAACCTCAATGGAGCCAGAGAAGTGGTCTAAGGGAAGGGTGGGGGGGAAAACTGAGGTTCATTATTGGAACTACTAACATCAATTGTGTGTACATACGTGAAAATCCCAATGTCAATCTCAGTACTCTGTATGGGGGCGGGGAAGAGACGGAGAGGTGGAGGGCACCAAGTGCTGTGTGCATGTATGTCATTATTAACATGATATACATTATGATGTGGGACCATAATGCACCAATAAAAGCACATTAAAAAATAAAAATAAAGAAGATATACAGATGACAAATAAAAAGAAAAAAAGAACAACTCTCAGACTCCCAACAGCTCCTTAGCATCAAGGGGACTTGGGGGGGGGGCGCATAGTTTGTATCATAACCACAGCGCAAGAGATTCTCCCCCCCACCAAAAAAAAAAACCAAAAAAACAAAAAAAAAACCCACCACCAACTACAAAAACTCTGCTCTTTCTTAACACCTAAACCTTTGAACTTCCTTGAGAAAATAAATCTGCACTTCTATTCCACGGCTCAAAAGCAAACGCACACTGGCCGTTGGAGCTCACAGAAGGACAGGCTTGCTCTAAGAGGCTCCCAGAGGCTTAGAGGTGACTGCTGGTCGCGGCTTCTTCTCCACCACACACCGGGGCCAGGGCGGCCGCGCCAGGCTCCAGGCAGCGGCAAGTGCATCTCAAGTCCACGCAGACTCATTGCTGGTTCCTTCTCTCTGGAGCCCTCCTCTCTCTCCTCCCTCTCAGCTCCGTCCCCCGGTCTCCTGGGCATATCCTCATTTCCTTACCCAGAGTCCTCAGAGTCCTCACCTCCTTCCCTCCCTCACCTCTCTCCTTCCCTCTCTCCTCTTTTCTATCTCCCCCTCCCCCATCATCCTTCCTCACTTAGAACTGTCTACATCCTGTTTCCAGTTGGAATCTGCCTTCCATCTCTATAAAATTAAATCGACTAAAAATAGATGCAGAGACACTTTGGAACCAGAATGATAGAATCCAAGAACTCTTCCACTGAGGTGATATTCAAGTCATCGTGGTTAATAATGGTTGCTTAATCCCAGTACTTGGGAGGCTGAGACAGGAGAAGCACAGGTTGGAGGCCAGCCTCAGCAATTTAGTGAGACCCTCAGCAACTGAATGAGGTCCTGCTTCAAAATAAATAAAGGACTGAGGGTATAGCTCAGAGGTAGAGCACCCCTGGGTTGTTCAATCTCCAGTTTTTTCTCCTCCCTTCCCTCCCTCCCTCCCTCCCTCCTTCCTTCTTTTCTTCCTTCCTTCCTTCCCTTCCTTCCTTCCTTCCTTCCTTCCTTCCTTCCTTCCTTCCTTCCTTCCTTCCTTCCTTCCTTCCTTCCTTCCTTCCTTCCTTCCTTTGTGTTCTTTTTACTTTATCTCAGTGCATCTACTCATTTACAAGTACATTTAATTTGCTAGAGCTTCAAAACAATGATAAAGTCAGGAGAGGAAAAAGAGGACCGAAGAAGGAAACAGTTCACATAACGCCGTGTCCAGTGTGAAGGCACCCTGCCGAGGGGCGGGTGGGATGCGGAGGAAAGCATGCCTGGTGCTGTGTGCACGGTTATTTGCATCACTTTGAATCGCACCACGATGCTTCACCACAATGCAACCAACCAATCTAAGTATAAAGAGAAATTGGGAAAAACTTATATGATGGCATTTTAGTTAAGAAATACTAAATGACCTCTCCCGTTGTTCCTAATTGTGGTCCTTGTTCATAATGGATATTCAGCCGGGAGTGGTGGTGCATGCTTGTAATCCCAGTACTTGGGAGGCTGAGATAGGAGGATCCATCTGGGTTTGCAGCCAGCCTCAGCTACTTAGTGAGGCCCTCCACAACTTAGTGAGACCCTGTTTCAAAATAAAAAAAAATAGGGCTGGGGGTGTAACTCAGAGGCAGAATGCCCCTGGATTCAATCCCCAGTACCGCAAAAAATAAATAAATAAAAAATAAAAAAGGATATTCAGTGTTAGAAATTTAAAAGTGAATATTATGCTTTCCTATTCCTAGCTCTTTGATCACAATATAGTGGGGAAGATAAATAATACTGAAAACTCCCTCTCTCTCTCTCTCTCTCTCTCTCTCTCTCTCTCTCTCTCTCTCCCTGCCCCCTCTCTCTGTTTCATCTGTTTCATTTCTTTATAAGGAAACATGCAAAATCCTTCTCTGAGCTTCTTGAAATACATAGTATACCGTTGTCTGCGGCCACCCTCCTGAGCAGTGGCACCAGAACTTCTTACTCCTGTCTCCTGATAACTCAGCAGCCCTGGGCTGTCTTGAAGAGGATTCGCCTCTCAGCAAGCTCACCCTTCCGCTTCCTCTCCTTGTCTGATCAGTAGCAGAGGGACAGGGCCCCGCAGTTGGCCCCGTCCTACTGGGACTCTCCATCTAATTCAGGCTGCTGAGTCTTACAGGATGACTACAAAGTAGGGAATTCCTGAAGCCCCCAGGATGGTTAATACCAAAGGTTTCAAAAATCCCAGTCCTTGGGAGGCTGAGACAGGAGGAGCGCAGGTTCAAGGCCAGCCTCGGCAACTCAGCTAGACCTTGTTTCAAAATTAAAAAATAAAATAGGGCTGGGGGTGTAGTTCAGAGGTAGAATGCTCCCAGGTTCATTCCCCAGTACTCCCCCCACCCCCGCACACACATACCGCATGACATAGCACTAGGTCATATGAGAACTGAGAGAGGATCATCCCCCTTCTCTTGGTCAGGCTGTTTTCCTTTGCGGGCTTCTACACTTGTGTGTACAGGGCAGAGGCATTGCCTCAGGGTGCTGCCTGGGTGCCAAAAACGTCTCCAAGTCCAATTCCTTGATACAAAGGAGCTGGAAGATAAATCATGGAGGTTTGTTATCTTTAAAGGAAGTCAGTAGCCTGTATGGCAAGGTAGAGAGGTGTCAGTCACCTTCTACTGAAATGAAATACACATTAAACCACCTTCCAAAGTAATCACACACACACACACCACCACCACCACCACATGCATGTGCACATGTGCGCATGCACACACACACACACACACACACACACACACACCACCACATGCATGCACACACACAGATGAAAGATGTAATAATTATTTTTTTTTGTTTTGTTGTGGAGATTGAACCCAGGGTCATTCTACCTCCAAGCTACACCCTCAGCTCTTTTTATTTTGAAACAGGATCTAGCCCAGTTGCTGAGGGTCTTACTAAGTTGGTGAGGCTGGCCTCCGCCTGGCAATCCTTCTGTCTCAGCCTCCCAAGTACTGAGATTCCAGGTGAGTGCCACCATACCTGGCTAAGATGTAGTCATTTTTGAAGGGAGGGGGGAAATTGAGTTCTTGGCAAAAACCTACCCCAGAGTTGGGCGGGGGGTGTGTTTCATGTCCCACAGAATGTCCTACAGGAGTTATCATCAGATTTTTTTTTTTAGCAAATTCTTGACTCAGAAAAAAAAAAAAAAGTGTCACCATTTAGAGACAAGTACTAATCAGAAAAGAGGCAGCCAGAGAAATATGGAAGGATATAACAAGATAGGAAGAGCAAGAAAGAAACACACCAAACAAGAGCCAGATGGGGACGGCACACACATGGCAAACAGGACCCTGCAAGGCAGAAGAGCAGGAATCATGAAGGCAAAGGATTTTGTAATGGTGTCTGTGAAACTCTGAGCTCAAAGGAGAGATACAGGGATCAAAAGAGACATGATAAGGCAATGGAAAAAAAGAGTAAATGCAACCTGGGAGATCTGGTTAAAATAAGTATTGCTGAGAGAGAACGAGGAGGAAGGGCAGGCTTAGAAAAAGAAAGGAAATGAGAGAAAATGCATGAAAAAGTCAAAGAGTCACAGGGGAAACAAGACGTAGCGAATTGAGCATGTGTGTGAATTGCAAACTCCCCAAAATGAAGCGAACAAATGGAGTGGAGATAATGTATTCAGATACACTAGAGAAGATGTGTTATAAAACAAAGGTAGATTATATGATTGAAATAGACAATTGAAGTGTCTTATCATTGAAAGGGCATTGAGCCCCAAGAAAAAACTAGACAGAATGATCAACCAAAACATGGCCATTAAATTGGGGTGGGGGGTGGAGTTCTATGGTTGGAAATAGTATCCTACAACATCTAGCAGCTCCTATCTACCTTCTCAAGCTTTTCCACTAAATGAATTAAAAAAAAAAAAAGTAAAGCCAAGTACAGTGGTGCCTGCCTATAATCCCAGTACTTAAGAGGCTGAGACTGGAAGCTCATATGTTTAAGGTCAACCTTAGCAATTTAGCAAGACTCTGTTTCAAAATAAAAAATTGTAAAGGGTTGGGGATGTAGCTCAGACATATAATGTCCCTGGTTCCAATCTCCAATATCAAAAAGAAAAAAAAAGCAAATAAATAAGTAAAATAAGAATACATTTTACAAAGCTTCCTACAGGGGTGAAAATAAATCAAGCTGGTTTACAAGTTCTCTAAAGCCATGTCTATGACTCCTAGGATATAAGAAACAAGACTAAATGTTTACACCAAAACAGACATATTCAAATACGTAAGAACAAAATCAACATAACACCCATCAATCTGGATAAAAAAGTATTTGTTAACTGAATCAAGATTTCCAAAAGATGAATGGAAAAGAGAGAGTAAAAAGACAGGAAGTGTTTGTTGAATCAACCTGAACAAAGACCTTTGAAAATTATAACCACAGAAGACAATATAAATTTTTATTGATGTTGCGAAAGTAGAAAACATCATAAAATGTTCTATTCAGAGGATAACGTCTTCCTGAAAAACTCCTTGTAAAGTGAATTGTTGAAATAAAAACAGAATTGCAAGTGCAGGCAGTTACAAATAAACCATATCTACTTAATGTTTGAGTAACTGAATCTTTAATTTAAAAAAAGAATAGCAAGTTGACCAAAGAAATCAGTAAAAACAATGCAAAAAAAAAATACACCAGGTACCATTCCTATCAACTAGCCATTCGTGGCCAGGCTGAGGAGACAGTGTCAATGACACTGTTGAGAACATAGTCACACAATGGTTCTCACTGCATCTTGGTTTCTCATAAACATGGGGCTGGGAGATGCCTTATAAGCAGAATTTCTTGTATAACATAATTCCCATAAGTCACATGGAACTATGTTATAGCAAAACTCTGTAACTAACAAAAACTGGAGATGGGCTGAAAAGAAACAAAAGAAGGTACCACTTCTTTGGTTTCCTTGCCTTTCATAGAAAGAATCAATAGCTACTGTCTGGAGATGATAAAGAAACAAAGACTTAGCAAGCGTGGTGGCCCAAGCCTGTCAACCCAGTTACTCGGGAAGCTGAGACAGGAGAATCACAAGTTTGAGGCTAGCCTCGGAAACTTAGTGAGGACCTCAGAAACTTAGTGAGACCCCATTCCAAAAAAAAAAGCCAACAACAACAACAAAAACAGCGGTGGGGGGTGGTAGCTCAGAGGTAGGATGCCCCTGGGTTCAATATCCAGTACCCCCCCCAAAATGCATATGGTTAAACAACTACATAAACATTCATTTCAACAAAATGCACACACGCACGCACGCACACATCACAAAAGAAGGAAAGCAAAGAAGGCATTTATAATAAAGGGACATCATATCAGCATCACTTCTGTTTTGGTCAGCCTGCTCACTGCTGCACTCTAAAACATCTGATAACCACAACTCAGAGGAAGATGCATTTGCTCACAGTTCTGGAGGTTTCAGAGGTTCAGTCCATGTCAGGCTGGGTCTGTGGAGTTCAGGGCATGGCAGCAGGAGGCAAGAGAGAGGGAGAGAGCAAGGGCTCTGCTCTCCCCACATGGAGAAGCAGAGAGAGCAAGGGGAGGAGGGACCATATATAATCCCAAGGCCACGTTGCCAGCAACTGAGCCCCACCTCCAACATGGCTGCCTTGTCTCCCTGAGGTCTGAATGCAAACCACAACAACTTCTCATAACCAAGCTCCTTGTTCTCCTCACCCTCCTTTGATTTTCTCCACAGTACCTATTCCATGCTTACTTCTTATTATTATTGCTATTGGCCACTGCTAACTAGAAGTCAATTCCCTGAGGGCAGAAACTCTATTATGTTCACCCAAATATCCCAGCATCTAAATTTGCACTTGGTATAGAGTAAATGCTCAGCAAATATTTTTTTTAAAAAAATGTGTGAACAGAAAACAAAGTATAAAATGGAACTGCAGAAATGAAGCCAAATATAGACGACATATCAATAAAGGTGAATTTATTGATATTCAAATAATTTGGAGGATTGAACCCAGGAGTGTTTTACCTCTGAGATACACCCCTAACCCTTTTGTTTTTTATTTGAAACAGGGTCTCACTAAGTTATTGAGGCTGACCTCAAACCTGTGTTCCTCCTGTTTCAGCCTCCCAAGTACTGGGATTACAGGGTTGCACCACCACACCCAGCTGATAGTTAAGTAACTTTTAACTTAAAAGTTATTTAAAGGCAAATAATCCCAGATTGGGTCCAAAACATTAATCAAATGCAATATAGTGGCTAAAGAAACACAGGCTCTGAAGGAGTAGTGGATATTTGATTTCTAAATCTAGGTCTCCCTGACTGTTCAGCTTACCTGAATTATCCATCCTCTTAACCTGAGCTCTCTTCTCTTCTCATGCAAAGATCTGGGGGATATGTGAGAAAATCCAGGTGAAGCACAACTCATAAGGATGCCTAATATGATGCACTACCAATACCTATGAGGGGGTGGAGGCAAAAGCAGAAGTGGCCGTGGTTATAATGGTGGTGACAACAATGGTGACCCAAACCCAGGTGACTCCACAGGGCCACAACTGAAAGAGCCAGTGTTTAACAGCATCACGGAGGGGTCAGCTGTGGTCTAGAGAGTGCCGGGAACATTCTTAAAGAAAATGACGTTCAAAGTGACACCCAATGGATGCACAGAAACTGGTCAGGTGAAGAGCTACACCATGAAGGGGGAAGAAGGCGGGTGTGTGGCAGGGGAGGAGACAAGTCGCGCTGCCAGTAACATGGAATAGACACAACTTTGGAAAAAAGTACCATCGTCGTTAACACCCTTTAGTTAGCAGACACTATAACAGGAGTTCTTGTTATTGTTGTTGTTGTTAGTAATTCATTCGCTTCACCTAGCTGAATACTTAACGTATGCTATTATGTCTCAGAAACACTGTTACATCCCAGGACAGAGCCAAGATATACAGAGTCCTTGGTTTTGTGCAGTGTAGAGTACAGGGAGAAATTTTGAAAAAAAAAATTGATAATGCACTGGGTTTTGCTGTGATAAATGGCAGAATGCTATATAGGCATAGAGCTGGTAAGCATAATTTAATATGTGGTCAAAATTACTTCTACGGGTTGGACATGATGGTATACACCTGCAATCCCAGTACTTGGGAGGCTGAGATAGGATCATCACAGGTTTGAGGCCACCCTCAGCAGCTTAGCAAGGCTCTTAGCAACTTAGTGAGAACCTATTTCAAAATAAAAAGTAAAATAGGTCTGGGGATGTAGCTTGGAGGTAGAATGCCCCTGGGTTCGATCCCAAGTACCATACACACAGAAATATTACTTTTAGAAAAAGTAATTTTTAAGGAGAAAATGTAAAAGAAAAGATGGTAGAATCATCAAAGAGTTTGTGAAAGTGTTGAGGTAAAGAATATATTGCATTTGAGCATCCAAAAGAAGCCCCGTATTTCTGAAAGAAAGAATGAGAGAGGGAGGAGGAAGGAAGAGAGAGAGAGAGAGAGAGAGAGAGAGAGAGAGAGAGAGAGAGAGAGAGAGATTATGTTATTTTCTAAGTCCATAGGAAATCATTGAAAGGGGATTAATCAATTTATTTCATATATTTTATTTTATTTATTTATTTTTTTTTGCGGTACTGGGGATTGAACTCAGGAGCATTCTACCTTTGAGCTATACCCCCAGCCCTATTTTTTACTCTTTATTTCAAAACCGGGTCTCACTAAGTTGCGGAGTGCCTCACTAGGTAGCTGAAGCTGGCCGCGAACCCGGATCCTCCGGTCTCAGCCTCCCAAATGCTGGGATTACAAGCGTGCGCCACCACGCCCGGCTTATTTCATATATTTTAAAACATTGCTCTAGTTATCAAGTGAATAATTGTTTGGCACAGCCAAAAATGAAACATGTGGACACCAAGTGTATTTGTCTATATTGATCATCTTACAGTAATGACCCCTAATTTAGTAAAATCATTACTAAAATAATTTTTTCCTCACTTGTCTGATTTGAATTCTGCCCCACATTGCCCTCACTCAGAGATATAGACTTGCAAAGTTTCCTCCATGGAGGCTGTGTTTTCCCACGTCAGAGAGCAGGGAATGTGGCAGTTACTTGCCTGGTGTCCACACAGCAGGGTCTGCTGACATGTGATTGGCCAGGGGCTGAGAAAAGCCAGCCTACCATGTGTCTGGATGAAGAGGAAGCAGGATGCTTGTAAATATCTCACGGACTCCACAGCACTTAGGAAAAGGCAAGAAAAAGACGAGAAGAGATTGGGCACACTCAAGGTGCTACATCCATATATGACGGGGTGTCGCTACCAATCTCATGAAAATGTACTGAGTACCAAGCACTGTGTGCATGTATGTTTGTAGCACTCTGAATCTCTTTATGATGTTTAGATACAATGCACCAATAAGATATATTATATATATTTAAAATATATTTATATAGACATTAAATATTACATAAACATATTATATATATATATTTTTTTTTTTTGCAGGACTGGGGGTTGAACTCAGAGGTATTCTACCTCTGAGCTACACCCCCAGTCCTATTTTTATTCTTTATTTTGAAACCGGGTCTCATTAAGTTGCAGAAGGCCTCACTAAGTAGCTGAGGCTAGCCATGAACTTGGATCCTCTGGTCTCAGCCTCACATATATTTAATGTGTCCATTAATTGGATAGGAGAGTTGAGAGATGGAAGAGTCAGAGGTCATTTCCTTGTGATGGGTCAGGCAGCTGGAGTGAGAGGAAACATTCAAAATATAAGATATTTATAAGAAATAAGGTTATTCAGCGTTGGGAATGAGCTCAGAAGAGCAACCCTGGCTAAGTAAATAAGAGGCATCGACATCCCATGGTACCTGAAATCAATGGAACAGAGCTTTGTGATGCAAGATGAGTGACTCATTGTTCCATTTCTGGGACTTTCTCGCCTGGTTCTGGGGACCTCCTTAGGTCAGTCACCCCAAGGAGAAAGAATGTGTGAAATTAAAAAGGAACACCTAAAGTGTGTGTGTGTGTGTGTGTGTGTGTGTGTGTGTGTGTGCGTGTGGTACTGGGGATTGAACCCAGGGACATTCTATCTCTGACCGCCACCCCCAGCCCATTTTACTTTTTGTTTTTAGAAACAGCATCTTGCTAGGTTGTTGAGAGTCTTGCTAAGTTGCTGAGACTGGCCTTGAACCTGCGATACTCCTTTTTCAGTCTCCCAAGTACTGGGATTGTAGGTGTGCACCACTGTGTGCTACTTAAGACAGATTCTCAAGAAAGTAACACATACTAGTCAGATAGTGGAAGAGGAGCTGCGGGATGATACTGAGAAACAGCATCATAAAGACAGTGAGTAAGTCAGAGGAATTCGAGAGTCCGGGAACCTGGGGAAGAAACTGGTCCAAGAAGAGAGAGGATGCTCAGGAGAGCCAAAGGATGTCATAAAGTCAAGTGGGACAGAAATGGAAAGTTCCATTGCTGAGAGTTTGGCCAGCAGCTGAAACAGGGCTCCTGTGTTCACAGAGCCAAGCAGAAGGCAGGCAGGGAGGGAAGGGCTCTTCCAAACCCCGGAGGCTGATGCACCAGGAGGGGGCCCGGCTCGTCACTGGGGTACGTGCGGATACAGCAGGTGGCATGGCCGCTCTCACAAGGCAGCAAGGACATGGGACTGAGCAAGTTTCTTGACCTGCAGCTCCCTCCACAGCTCCTGAGGCACCTGCATGGCGGAATTCAAAACGAATGCATGTAGCACACAAGGAGGATTTAAAAGGGGCCTCTTGACCAGACACAATGCAAGACAAGAACACAACTCTCAGTCAAAGGTAAGTAGAAAGAAAATCGCCAAACTCGGGCCTACGAAGAAGATGAGCTATAAGAAACAAAAGTTTAATAAACATTTTTTCTTTTGTGGTACTAGGGATTGAACTGAGCTACACCCCTAGGCCTTTTAATTATGTATTTATTTATTTTTGAAACGGGATCTCACTAAATTTCTGAGAGTCTCTTTAAATTGTTGAGGCTGGCCTTGAACCTGTGATCCTCCCATCTCAGACTCCCAAGTACAGATATTGCAGGTGTCCACCCAGATGCCTGGCAGCGTGACTTTTTTTTCTTAATAAAGTGCAAGAAAGTATGAGTTGCATTTTGTTGTCATTGTTGTTTTGCCTTTGAATTGTAGGAGTTCCTTATATATTTGGGGTATTAACTTCTTATCAAATATGTGATCTGTAAATAACTCCTCTCATCTTTTCATTCTGTGTTAATTGTTTCCTTTGCTAAGTGGAAGCTGTTCAGTTAATGCAATCCCCAGAGTCTACTTTTGCTTTGGTTGCCTGTGTGTTTTGGTGTCATGTGCAAGAAATCATTGCCTGGACCAATGTCTAGAAGCGTTTACTTTGTGTTTTCATCTAAGAGTTTTATTGTATGAGCTTCTATGTTTAAGTTCTTCTCCCATTTTTAGTTGATGTTTACATATGTTGTGAGATAACGGTCCATTCCTTTGCATGTAGACATCCCATTTTCCCAAGACCATTCATTGAAGAGACTGTCTTTTCTCTATTGTGTATTCTTGGCACTTTTGCTGATCATCAGTCAACCATACATCTTGTGTGTTTCATTCTGGGCTCTCTATTCTGTTCTATTGGTCAAGATGTCTGTTTTTATGATGGTACAGCACTGTTTTGATTATTGTTACTTTGTAATATGGTTTTAAAGTAAGGAAAGCAATACCTGCAGCTTTGTTCTTGTTGGAAATTACTTGGAATATATCCAAAGTCTTCTGTGATTCCAAGTGAATTTTAGGGTTTTTTTTATTATTATTTCTATAAAATGGCCACTGTGTCCGGGTGTGGTGGCCCATGCTTGTAATCCCAGTACTTGGGAGGTTGAGACAGGAGGATTGCAGGTTTGTGGCCAGCCTCAGCAACTTAGTGAGACCCTCTGCAACTTAGTGAGACCCTGTTTCAAAATAAAAAATGAAGTAGGGCTGGGGCTGTAGCCAAGAGGTAGAAGGTCCCTGAGTTCTATCCCTAGTCAGTACCACAATATATATATATATATATATATATATATATATATATATATATATATATATATATATATATAGAGAGAGAGAGAGAGAGAGAGAGAGAGAGAGAGAGAGAGAGAGAGAGAGAGAGATAGCCATTGTGATATTGATAGCCATTGTACTGAATCTACTGATAACTTTGGGACATATGGACATTTTAACAATATTAATTCCTCCAATCCACATACATAAAATATCCTTCCATTTATTTGTGGGTTTTAGATTTTTCTTTTGTCAATGTTTTATAGTTTGGGATGGATACATTTTTCTCCTTTTGGGTTAAGCTCTTTTCTAAGTATTTTTTTTTTCATTTCCAGGTTGCCCTAAATAGAAATGTTTTCTGAATTTCCTTTTCAAATTTTCAGATAGGTTGGTGTTAGTATATAGAAAAAATCTGATTTTTGTATGTTGATCTTGTATTCTGCCACTTTATTCTAAGAGTAAACACTCTGGAGGTCTGGGGTTTTCTGTATATAAGATCATGACATCTGCAAACAAGGATAGTTTTACTTTCTCCTTTCCAGTGTGTTTTGTCTTCTTTTTCATGTCTAATTGTCCTGGCAAGGACTGCAGCACAATGTTGAATAGAATGGGTGAAGGTGGGCATCCTTACTTCTTCTGTATCTTACAGCCAAAGCTTTCAGACGTTTACCATTGAAAATCCTGTCAGCAAAACCAGTCATGGTGGTGCATGCCTGTAATACCAGGGAGGCAGAGACAGGAAGATGGCAGGTTCAGAGCCAGCCTCAGCAACTTAGCGAGACTCTAAGCAACCTAGCCAAACCCTCTTTCAAAATGAAAAATAAAATATGGCTGGGGGGGCGGTGTAGCTCAGAGATAGAATGCCCCTGGGTTAAATCCCCAGTACCCACCCACCCCCAGAAAGGAAAAGAAAAAGAAATAAAGAAGGGAGAGAGGGAGGAAGGAAGGAAGGAAAGAAGAAAGGAAGGAAGGAAGGAAGGAAGGAAGGAAGGAAGGAAGGAAGGAAGGAAGGAAGGAAGGAAAAAAAAAAAGAAAGAAAATGCTGTCTGTGATTGGGGTATGGTGGCTCGCGCCTATAGTCCCGGCAATTCAGGAGCCAAAACCCTGTTTCAAAATAAAAAAGGCCTGAAGGTATAGCTCTGAGGTAGAGGTGCAGTATCCCTGGGTTCAGTCCATAGTATAAAAAAAAAAGAAAGAAAAAAAAGAAGGTAAGGAAGGAAGAAAGGGAGGAGGGAAGGAAGAAAGGAAGGAAGGAAGGAAGGAAGGAAGGAAGGAGGGAGGGAGGGAGGGAGGGAGGGAGGGAAGGAAGGAAGGAAGGAAGGAAGCAAGCTGTGGCTTTGATTATGTTGTGAAAGCTTCATTCTATACCTAATTTATTGAGTGGGTTTTTTTTTAATCTATAAAGAAGAGGTATTGAATTTTATCAAATGCTCTATCTGCATCTATTGAGGTAGATAACCATGCAATTTCTATTTTTCATTCTGTTAATGTTGTGTATCATACTTATTGATTTTCACATCGCAAGGAGCATCCTACTTGGCCATGACATATGATGCTTTTGTTTTTATTTTTGCAACAATAGGAATGGGAAGGGCACCTAGGCTGTTGCCAGCCATGTCACCCCCAGATCCTCAGCAGGTGGGGCTGGGGCGGGACACCCAGGCTGTGGGGATGAAGCCAGGCCCATCGTCAGAAGTGATCTCAAGCCTGGGGCACAGGCCTTCATGACCGTCCCCAGCCCCTGGGCATACTAAACTGTCCCCGTGCTCTTGGTTCACAATTGCATGGGGCAGGACTTCTGCAACCGTAGTGAGCCCTCAGCCAGTGGCTCTTCCTGGGGTCATAGCGTGGCTTCCGCTGGTACCGCAGGAGGGTGCTGCTGGTGGCGGGACCACAGACAAGTTGGACTGGAGCCCACAGGGGCAGGGTGCTTCCAGGTCTGCAGCTGAGACGCGATCAACCTGCCTGGCCCATCTTCTCAGTCCTGGGCTTTGCAGAAGTATCTGTACCTCCTACCCAGGTCCTGAAGCTTTGTGCAAAGACTGTTGTTCCTGGATGGCTGACACATCAGTGTTTCTGTAAGCAGACGGGGCTAGAAGTTTGCCGCTGTGGGTCCTGCTGACCTCAGTCTCCTTTATTAATTTTTTTATCAGCATTTTATTATTGTCAGCATACAAGTCCTGTATGTATTTTACTAGATTTACCTCTCAGTGTTTTTTTGAGTTATTGTAAATTGCATCTTTAAAATTTCAGTTTCTACATGCTAATTGCTAATCCAGGGACACGCAATCCATTTTGTATGTTGATTTTGTATCCTGAAATTGCTTATTAGTTCTATGATGATGATGATGATGATGATGATGATGATGATGTGTTACTAGAGATTGAACCCAGGGGCATCCTACCTCCAAGCTAGACCTCCAGCCCTTTTATTACTTTTTGTTTTGAAACAGGGTCTCACTAGGTTGCTAAGAGTCTCACTATGTTGCTGAAGCTGTCCTCGAACCTGCAATCCTCTTGTCTCAGCCTCCCAAGTACTAGAATTACAAGTGTGGACCATGATTCCTGGCTTCTAAGAGGTTTTATTTTGTAAATTCTTGGAATTTTCTACCTAGCTAAAGGGGAAGTTTAATTTTTTTCATTTCCAGTCTCTTTTCTTTTTTTTTTTTTTTGCGGTACTAGGGATTGAACTCAGGGGCATTTGATCTCCGAGCTATACCCCCAAGCCCTATTTTTTATTCTTTATTTTGAAACCGAGTCTCTCTAAGTTGCGGAGTGCCTCACTAGGTAGCTGAGGCTGGCCGTGAACCCGGATCCTCCGGTCTCAGCCTCCCAAATGCTGGGATTACAAGCGTGCGCCACCACGCCCGGCTCTCCTTTCCTTTCTTTTCTATTCTTTTTTTTTCCGTTGACTTATTGCTGGCCAGAAAAAAACCCATTACTCAATGTTATTCCCAGATTTAAACAGTAAAATTTGATGTTTGCTATAGTTTTTAAAAACATATGTAAACTTTTTTTTTCAAACTGAGGGCATTCCCTTCTGTTCAGAATTTTCGGAGAGTTTTTATTATGAGCAGGTTTGGATTTGTCGAGTATTTTTGCTGCAATTGCTATGATCATTTTTGTTCTTTAGCCTATTAATCTGGTGGGTCACATTGATTGCTTTTCAAATAATGGATCAACCTTGAATTCCTGGAATGAAATTTTGATTATAGTGTTTGTTCTTTTTTTGTTTTTTATTTTTATTGGTGCATTGTAATCATACATCTTTGTTAGGTACAAGCTGATAAAGGCATACATGCACACATTTCTCATTTAACCCTTCCCCAATTCCCGCCCCACTCCCTCACTCTCCCTCTTTCTCAGGTTCAGTTCAGTGATTGACTTTGATATATTTGTGAAAGTCCATCATGTGCATTAGGGTGCCCCCCCATCACCTTCAGTTAGGTCGCCTTCTTTGCTCATCTAAGGTTTCTCCTTCTTCATCTAGAGTTCCTCCTATGACCCACTTTCTCCTTAGCCTCTATATATTAAGGAGAGCATTCAATTATTTTTTTACCTTTTGTGACCAACTAATCTCACTTAGCATAATGTTTTCCAGTTCCATCTATTTCCCTGCAAATGACATTATGATTTTGTTCTTCTTTATGTTGGATTCTCTTTGCTAATGTGCTGTTAAGAATATTGGTGTTTATATGCATAAGGGATATTGCTCTGTAAATTTCTTTATTGCACCCTGTCCATATGACCTTGGTATCAGGGTAACACCAGCTTTATAAAATGAAAAAATGAATTAGAGAGAGAGAGTCTCCTCTAGTTTTTTTTGTTTTTGTTTTGTTTTTGTTTTTGTTTTTTTTTAAGATAGGGAAGAATTGATCCTAACTCTAACTTTAGTAAAATTCTCCAAGGGAACCATTTGTATCTGGAGACTCATTTTTACAGAACTTTTTTTTTTTTTTAAATTACAGTTTCAATTTCCAGAATAGTTATAACATTATTAAAATGATTTATTTCATACTGGGTGAGTTGTGGTAGTTTGTAATTTTCATGGAATTGGTGCACATCATCTAAGTTGTCAAATTTTTATTTGTGGGGCTGTTCTCCGTGTTCTCTGTTTATCCTTTTTATGTCTGTAGTGTCCTTCGTGACATCCCATTTCTTCCTTGGTAACTCATGTCTTCACTCTCTTTTCCTTATTCAGTCTTGAGGAGGCTTGTCAATTACATTGATAGTTTCTCAAAGAGCTAGCTTTTTTTTTTTCTGTTGTTTATTTGTTTTCTATTTCACTGTCTTATACTCCTTTTCTTCTTTCTTCTAACTTTGGGTTTATTTTTTCCTTCATTTTCTGGGTCCTTTAATGTACAAGTTTAGGTTATTGATTTGAGACTTTTCTAATGAATCTATTTAGTGCTAGATCTGTGGATATTAAAGCTGCTTTATCTGTGTCCTGGAAATTTTTATTTAATTCATTTTTACTTTGAGATGATTGATTTTTATATCCTTGAGTCTTCCTCTTTGAGCTGTGGATTTTAGAATCATGTTGATTAGGCTCCAAGTGTTTAAAGATTTTCCTGTTGCCTTTCTATTATTGATTTTTAATTTGAATTTATTGTGGTTGAACAGAACACTTGAATTATTTCAATTCTTTTAAATTTGTTGAGATTTGTGTAATGGTCCAGGATATAATCCACCTGGGTATATATTAGGATGTGCATTCTGCCGTTG
The DNA here is from genome assembly GCA_004027655.1 of Graphiurus murinus. Taxonomy (NCBI): domain Eukaryota; kingdom Metazoa; phylum Chordata; class Mammalia; order Rodentia; family Gliridae; genus Graphiurus; species Graphiurus murinus. The sequence goes on from PVLC010032348.1 coordinate 16,298, forward strand.
GGTGGAGTGGTCTGAAAAGCTCAATTAGATCCTCATAGTCGGTGGGTAGTTCAGTTCCTATATATCCTTGTTGATTTTCTGTCTAGTTGTTCAGTGCACTTGGGGGAGAAAACTGTTTTAACAGTTAGTCTTCAGCTATACTTGTGGATTTGTTTCTCCCTCCTTTCGGTTCTCAGTTTCTGCTTCATGCATATTGAATTTCTGTCTTTTGGTACCTATACATCTGGGCAACTCTATCTTCTTGCTGTATTGCCCTTTGATCCTTACATAATTCTTCTCTCTATCTCTAATCATTTTCTTTGCTCTGAGCTTTACCTACAACCCTATTTTATTTTTTATTTTGAAGCAAGGTCTTGAGAAATTGCTGAGGGTCTTATAAATTACGGAGGCTGGCACTGAACCTGCAATCCTCCTATCTCAGCCTCCCAAGTACTGGAATGACAAGCATGTACCACCATATCCAGCTGCTCTGGGTCTTATATAAACATAGCTTATTCAGTCCATCAGAATTGCCCTTTATCAGTTCAAGTAAAGCATAGAAATCTTACTTTTCTTTTTACCCCTTTACATGCCCCCATTTATAATATAGTTACCTAGAGTATTTTCTCTACATACATTGAGAACTACATTAGAAAATGTTAACCAGTTTCTGCTGCAGCTGCCAACATAATTTAGAAAACTCAGGAGGAAAAAAAAAAGTCTGTTGTGTTTGCCTGTTATTGCTCTTGTGGAAAACTTCCTTCCTAATATTCTAAGAATTTTTCTCTTAATCTTTCTTTTCTGCTAGCCACCTTTTAAGGTAGTTCTGCTGGTGACACATGTTCTCAGTTTTCCATCTTCTGTCTTGATTTTCTCTTTATTTCTGAAAAGTCTTTCCTTGCTGAGCACAGTGGCGCACACCTGTAATCCCAGTACTTGGGAGGCTGAGGCAGGAGGATTGCAGGTTTGCAGCCGGCCTCAGCTACTTAGTGAGAGCCTGTTTCAAAGTAAAAAATAAATAAATAAAATAGGAATGGGTGTGTAGCTCAGAGGTAGAATGCTCCTGAGTTCAATACCCAGTAAAGAAAACACACACACACACACACACACACACACACACACACACACACACAGCAAATTTTCCCTGGATATACATAATTCTGGGTTGATTTTTTTTTTTTCTTTTCACATTTGAAAGATTGTGTACCACTTCCTTCTGGCCTTTGTGGTTTCTGATGAGAAATCCACTACCATCCATACTGCTTCTTTCCTGGAGCTAATGTGTTGTTTTTCTCCAGCTATTTTTGAGAAGTTTCTTGGTCGTTAGTTTCTAGAAGTTGGACTACGATGTATCTTTTTTTTATTAATTTATTTTTTTATTGTAGTAATTCGTGCAATATAGCATACATCTCTGTTAAGTACAAGTTGTTAACAACATATTTGCACACAATTCTCATTTGACCCCTTCCCCAATTCCCACCCCATTTCCTCCCCCTCCCTCCCCCTCAGGTTCAGTTCAGTGAGTGACCTTGATATGATTGTGTAAGTACATCATGTGCCTTAGGGTGTCCCTCTGCCCCACGCATCCACTACAATTAAATCAACTTCTTTGCTTATCGAGGGTCTCTCCTTTTCATCTGGAGACCCTCCTATGCCCCATCTTCTCCCTAGCATCCGCATATTAGGGAGAACATATGCTTCTTTACTCTTTGTGACTGACTAATCTCACTTAACATAATGTTTTCCAGTTGCATCCATTTCCCTGCAAAGAACATGATTTTGTTCTTCTTTATGGATGAGTAAAATTCCACTGTGTACATATCCCATAGTTTTGTAATCCATTCATCTGTGGATGGACCTCTTGGCTGCTTCCATAGTTTGGTTATTGTGAATTGTGCAGCTATAAACATAGATACGCATGCATCGGTCTGATAGTTTGGTTTCCATTCTG
>PVLC010032349.1:0-18234 GCA_004027655.1 Graphiurus murinus
ACTGTACTATTTTCTACAATAGCGATACCATTTTATATTCCCTCCAGCAGTGCACAAGGAGTCCAGTGTAACTGTATGTCCTTTCCAACATTTGTTATTTTCTCTTTTGTTTTTATGATAACCATCTAAGTGTGAAGTAGTATCTCATTATGGTTCTTGTAATTATTTTTTTTATTTTTTATAATAATCGGTGCATTGTAATCATACATCTTTGTTAGGTACAAGCTGATAAAGGCATATATGCACACATTTCTCATTTAACCCCATCCCCAATTCCCACCCCACTCCCTCGCCCTCCCTCCTTCTCAAGTTCAGTTTAGTGATTGACCTTGATATATTTGTGAAAGTACACCATGTGCATTAGGGTGTCCCCTCCCATCCATCCCCCTCAGTTAAGCCAACTTCTTTGCTCATCTAGGGTTTCTGCTTTTTCATCCGGAGACACTCTTATGCCCCATCTTCTCCCTAGCATCCAAATATCATGAAGAAATATGCTTTTTTACTCTTTGTAATTGACTAATCTCACTTAACATAATGTTTTCCAGTTGCATCCATTTCTCTACAAATAACAGGATTTTGTTCTTCTTTCTGGCTGAGTAAAATTCCATTGTGTACATATCCCATAGTTTTGTAATCCATTCATCTGTTGATGGACATCTTGGCTGACTCCATAGTTTGGCAACTGTGAATTGTGCAGCCATAAACATAGATACACATATGTCAGTCTGATAGTTTGGCTTCCATTCTTTTGGGTAGATACCCAGAAGTGGTATTGCTGGATCATATGGTAGGTTTTTAATATCCCTGTCAAATTTGAGAGAGAGTTTTGCTGGGTATGAGAACCTTGGCTGCAAGTTATTTTCTTTCAGAGTTTGGAATATGTTACTCCAGCCCCTCCTGGCTTTCATGACTTGATTTGGGAGGTCTGGAGTGATTCTAATTGGTTTACCTCTGAATGTCACTTGGCCTTTTAATTTTGCTGCCTTTAGAATTTCTTCTTAGCCTCTACATTAATCAATTTGATTATTATGTGGCGTGGTGGACCTCTTCTTTGGTCTTATCTGGAGGGAGTTCTATATGTTTCCTGTACCTGTGTGTCAACTTCTCTTTCTATATTTGCAAAATTCTGTGATATTACCTCTTTGAAAAGATTGTTTATTCCGTAAGTTTCAACTTCTAATCCCTCTTCTATGCCTATTATTCTTAGGTTAGCTCTTTTAAAATTGGCCCAGATCTCATCGATGTCCAATTCATACTGTCTTATATTTTTTTCTAAATTATGCACTATGGATTCATTTTTGGAATGGTCATCTTCTAAGAGCGATATTCTATTTTTCATGTGGTCTAATCTACTCTTTATAGTTTGTATTGATGCCTTCACTTCAGTTATTACATCTTTCACTTCCTTCAATGCTTCTCTTTGGTTCCGTTCAGGGTGTTAGATTCTTTATTTGTTCCTTTATTTCTTTCCAACTCTCTCTACATTCTTTCTGAAAATACTGTATTGTTTCTAGTATTAAAGATCTGAATTGTTCTTCTGGTAATCTCTGCCATTCTGGGTCAGTGAGATCTGTTATTGAGGGGTTGTGGTGGCCCATTGTTTCTTTACTATTTTTCCTTCCCATGGTTCCCCTTAAATTTATATCTTTGCTGCTCTTGCAAGTTTTCTCATCCAATCTCTGCAGTGGGGGGTTTGGAGTTGTCCGCTGGTATATACAGGGACAGTTTGTTCAGTGGTAAAGGTTGGGTGAGAAGTCAGAGTGATGAATATAAGAATAGGGTAAAGTAGAGTGTATGGTCCAGTGGAATAAGTGGTTGAGTGTGTTGAGGTGATATATTGTAAAGATTAGAGATGGTAGATATGTCGGGGGATTCTGGTAGTCAGTGTAGAGTTTTGAGTGTGGTAGTGTAAGATGGTCTTGATATGAAACAGGGAAAAAAGGAAAAAGAAAAGAGAAGAGAAAAAGTGTTCAGGAGAAGAATATAGATGGGAGAGAGGGAAGGAAGCTTGTAAAAGGGATAAGGAGGAGAGTCAACAAACTAAGCAAAAAAAAAATAATAATAATAAAGCAATCACTCCGGGCGTGGTGGTGCATGCTTGTAATCCCAGCATTTGGGAGGCTGAGACCAGAGGATCCGGGTTCGTGGCCAGCCTCAGCTACTTAGTGAGGTACTCCGCAACTTAGTGAGACCCTGTTTCAAAAATAAAGAATAAAAAACAGGGCTGGTGGTATAGCTCGGAGGTAGAATGCCCCTGAGTTCAATCCCCAATACCGCAAAAAAATAAATAAATAAATAAAAAATAAAGCAATCAGTCATCTAAATAAACATAAATAAATCAAGAGAATCCAATACAAAATGAAAAGAGTAAAAACAAATAAAACATAGCGCACACACACACACACACACACACACACACACACACACACACAAAACCCAAAAAACAATAGCAACAAGAAACAAAATCAAAAACCCTGCTAGTTTGTAAGTTAAATTATCAAGTGAGACTCTGGCATTTTTATTTGCTCTGTCAGTGCAGGCAGAGGGTTCCCCTGATGCCTCTCCTGCTACAAGCTTGTGTCTCTGAGTTCTCCACAGGGCCTTTCTGCATCTCTCTCTCTGCCTTTCCTGGTGGCAGGAGTGCAATCTATATGCCGGGCATTTTCCATGGTGCCTGGAATTTCCTTATACCCTGTGTGCACTGGGTTCCTCCTGCACTTCTGCACTATCTAATCACTTGAAGGGCAGGTGACTGAGTCTGTGCTTTGTATAGGGGTCCCCATACCCCGGGGATGCAGTTTAACTTACAGATCCCTGCTGCTCTGGTTCCAGTGGGAGGCGTGATCTGGGGTTTCCTGGACGCAGGCTTAAGATGGTTGTCCCAGGTGTTTTTGATCACTGTTGCTCCTGCGGGGATATGCAGCCTGATTAGGGTGTGGAATTCCTTAGTCGCTTACTCCACTTCTGGTTGTTAGGTGCGCAGGGAGTCGTTGGAGGTCTTGGTGCTACTAGGTGCTGCTCCTGGCAACTCCCACATGGTGCCTGGCAAGATGGCAGCCGCCGGTTTGCAGTGTACGCCACTCCCCTGCGTGCTTGCATGCGCGCGCTGGCTCCTTTGTTCTCCCTGGGTTCTGTTCAGCTGTTTTTGTTGGTTTATTCACTTTTTTTTTGCTGCTTTGCTTTTCTTTCCTTCCATCGAGAAGCTGTGTTTGCGGCAGTTTTGATTCAAGCTCTGCAGTGCAGTTGTTCACTGCTCCGGCTCTGGCGTGAGAGGGTAGCTGGTGTGGTCCCACGAGGGCTTAAGCTGGTCATCTTGCGGGTTCCAGTCACTGTGGAAAGTGCGGGGATCCACCACCTGGTTAGGATGTGGAGTTCTGGAGTTGCAGCTGGGCTTAAAGGCTTAAAGGCCTCCGAGGCCTGGGCTCCGCGGCTTGGGGCCGCTGCCACGCAGTCGGGCTTTCTGGGGTCTCTCTCTGGACGGCTTTCTGGGGTCTCTAGTTGTAGTTCAAATTTCGTTGTTTTGTTCGCTTTTTTTCTTCCTTCAAGAAGCTGCTTTTTATCACAGATTTGATTTGAGCTCACAGCGCCTGAGGAGAGGTGTTTCACTTAGACGCCATCTTGGGCTCCTCCCTTGTAATTATTTTTATAGTTACCTTCTAGTCAAGCTAATTATAGCTCTCCCTTTATGAGTATTATGAAGTTTTCTTTCAAAATAATTTTAAACTGGGATGTAGCTCAGTGACAAATTGCATGCTTTCAATGTACAGACCTCAGATTCAATCCCCAACAATGCAACACACACACACACACACACACACACACACACACACACACACACACTAAATAAAACAATTTTAAATAAAATGTGTGAATCTAATATTTAAAGAAAAGTAGTCTATGGAGGTCAAGAGTAGGCAAACTTTTTTTGTAAAGCCAGATAGTATATGGCAAGACTTTGCTTTCTCTGTTGCAAATATTGAACTGTGCCAGTGTAGAGCAAAAGTGACCATAGACAATATAAAAGTAAAAGAGATTGGGTGTCTTTCAGCAAAAATTTCATGTTGAAACATTTAGAGACACTAACATTTGAATTTCAGATAATTTTCTCTTCTCAAGGCATTTTATTCTTTTGATTTTTCAACCACTTAAAAATATGCAAACCTCTCTGAGCTCAGGAGCAGTGCAGAAACAGGAAATGGGCTAGATCTGGTCTTTGGGCCATGGTTTTCACACACCTTGTGTTAGTGGTTCTCACATGTGACAAAAGCTATCAAAGCAATCTGAGCCTGACTAAAGTTTGGGACATGGAGTGTTAAGGTGTTTAAGAGAATACATTGTTTTGAGGCCAGTTCTCTAGCAAGAAAAGAAAGGCCAATGTAATAGTATCTCTAGGTTAGTGCTGACTAGGGGAAAGTAGGACAAATTTGGGAAATAGTGGGACAGAAGATTACAGCAAAATTTCTTTTTCCTGGATGATTCTTTTTCTGTATTTTCTTTGTACATCCAGATATCTCTCCAGTTTTGTACAATGGCCCCTGTTTATAACTAGGAAAGAAGCCAGCGTGTATTATGAACACAGTATTGATAAGGAGGCTGATTTGTATCTTTTGAAAGCCTTACAAAAGTGTTAGGAGATCCAACAGCACAATTTGATTTTAGAAAGTTCAGTAGATAGAGAAAAAAATGCAGTTATCCTTGAAATTCAACCTTTGTCCTTGTCTAGGGGAGAAAATGATTACTGGAGAAAATGATAACCTCAGAGTGAAAAGGGGACAATCATTGCCTTGGCTGGTCTTTCAGAATAGTTCTCAAACCTGTTGTCTGGCTAGCCATTTTAAGGCTGAGTTCAGCTGCTCAGCTTGTCTTGGGCATTTGTGTGCCTGTGTGCATCTTTCTGAAAGTTTTGCAAACAAGCTCGTGCAGGTGTGTCCCTTCCCTGCTTCTCACACAGAAATGGGAAGTCACGTTGAAAAGCACTTTCCAGTGTTGAAGAGTGCCTTGCTGTCCTTCTGCTCCGCTGTCAACTTGTGCTGATGCTACCACTACCATACTCTCCAGTCAGGAGAGTGCCAAAGGCACTGGTCAGACAATCAGCACACATCTGAACATTTGTTTTCTGGGTGTCTCATGGGATGACGCTCCCCTTCATCCCATGGGAATGAACTAGACTATGGGAAGGACAAGACAGAAGCCAAGGGGCCAGTTAGACGCCACTGCAGCAGAGCTATATTTTATAAAAATATAAAATTTTTATTTTCAGAGGCAATAGAGCATATGGTACAAGCAAAATATGCAGTTAACAAAATTTATTGGCAAATAAGATGAAAATGTGATAAATAGTAGACAGCAGCTCCAGATATGGAAGACATTTTCTTTGTTGCTTTTGCTAAATGTGTATGTGTGTAGTGCTGGGGATTAAACCCAGGGGTGTTCTCTGAGCTACACCCTTACACCCCCAGCTCTATTTTATTTTTATTTCAAAACAGGGTCTTGCTAAGTTATTGTGTGATGGCCTCAAACCTGTGATCCGCCTGTCTCAGCCTCCCAAGTACTGGGATTACAGGCATGTGCCGCTACGCCTGGTCTAAATTATTTTATTTAGAGAGGGTATTACAATATTGAGAGTGAAGAAAGAGATAACAATTTTTAGCTTCTGAATCCAGAAAAGCCCTGGAAATATGATGTTTGCTTAAATGAGGATTATAAAAACATTTAAACTGCTTAGCTTCTTTCCCAGAAATGTAGGTAGCACTCTTTGATTTCATTCAGCAACATTCAATACTTTGTGCCCCACCCTTAGCAAGGTGCTGTTAGACCTCAGTGAACAAGCATAGTGGAGTCTGGACACACAGGGCTGTATTCTGGTGGGAAAAAATGACTGACAAAATATTGAAAAGGTAAAGACCCGATGCAAATTGAGGTAATGACAAGAGGGAGGATAAGAAGGAAGCAGGTTTGGGGGGGTGCGAATCAGGGTTAGCAGTTCTCTGCCATTTTACTTTGAGGTTCTCTGAGAAGATGACATTTACACAGAGACAGAAGTCTGTGCCTTTAATTCTATGAGAAAAGTGTACTAGGCAGACGGAAAAGCAAATTTAAGGGACCTGTGGCAGAAAACAGACTCCACGTATTTTGGGGAAAAACAAAACAAAACAAAAACCCTGTAACTGGACTAAAGTGGAGACAAGGGATCATTGCGGGAGATACATTTGCAGAGGGAGGTGGAGAGCCTCAGAGGCCAAGCAAAGAAATGTACTCAATACACTAAATACGATGGGAAGCCATTGGGGCATTTTAAGTAGTTGTGTAATGTGATTGGTTAATATTTTTAATATACTTTTGTTGGTGCATTGTAATTACACACCATAATGAGGTTCCGAGTGATGGAAAAACACACACACACGCAGCACTTGATGTGCTTCCCTCTGGATCCCAGCCCACTCCTCCCCCATACAAGTTACTGAGATGGGCATTAATAATGCCAGATATGTACATAGCATTATTTAAACTGTTCTTTCAAGTCTGTTTCTCCCCAGCCCCCCTCTACCACTCCATTGGAGTTTCTCCTCTTTTATCTGAAGTCCCTTGTATTCCCCAGTTTCTCTCTAGCTTCTACATATGAAAGAAAACACTCAACCCTTCACTTTCTGAGAGTGGCTGATCTCACTTAGCATATAGTCTTTAGTTCCATCTGTTTTCCTGAAAATTACATAATTTTATTCTTCATTATAGCTGAGTAAAATTCCATTGTGTGTGTATACCACAGCTGTGTAATCAGTCACTCTGGCTGCTGTGTTGAGACTAGACTATGGGAAGGACAAGACAGAAGCCAAGGGGCCAGTTAGACGCCACTGCAGCAGAGCTAAGACCAATGGTGCTGCAGTGGCAGCTGTGGATTACGCTTGCATTTTGGAAGTTGAGTCTTTGGAAGGTAGTGAATGCTATGGACCTTCTGTGGTGGGTTGAAAAAATTTGAAAAAGCAAAGATCAAAAGTGACAACTGAAAGATTTTAGGGGAGCCTGTCTGAATGGTGATGTCATCTCCTCAAATGGGAACAACTGAATGGGAGTGGGTTGAAGACAAGAGTTTTGTTCTGTGTTTGTTGGTTAGAGAAGCCTTTTAGACTTTCAAGCAGAAGTGTCTGTGAACTCTGATCTTAGACAGAAGTCAGAGACAAAGACACAAATTTGGGAGCATTTGGACTTTTCTTGTGTGTTTAGTTTTGTTTGCGGTACTGGGAATTGAACCTAGGCCATTCTCCCCCTAAGCTACATCTCTACCTTTTCATTCTTTATTTTGAAACAAGGTCTCACTAAGTTTTTGAGGGTCCTCATTAAGTTGCTGGAGCTGGCTGCGAACTTACAATCCTCTTGTCTTGATCCTACCAAGCACTGGGATTACAGGCATGAGCCACCACACCCAGTTTAGACTGGGTTTTTATAGAGGTAATATTTTAATAATAGGGCTAGATAAGAATCACTAGAAAGTCTTTGTAGGCAGAGCAAAGGAGACAGTTGAAACCAGATTCCTGCTTCAGAGCCAGCATTTTGCAGTGGGGAAGAGGAAGCGAAGCCAGCAAAGAGAAGGGAGAAAGTGGATGACAGGACAGGAGGAAGACTGGGAGAGTGTGATGTCTGGAAATAAAGACAGAAGCAGCGCCAGTAGGAGAGATTGCTAGTGTCCTGTGTCGAAGCCTTTGGTTACTTTCTTCTTTTTCACATTTTTACCTGTTTTGACATGCTATTTTTATCTGAGATGTTTGTGTGGAAGCCACAACCATAATTTCAAACTTGACTTAAGCCTAAAAGTTTGTTGTCTACAGAGTAGTCCAGGAATCTGAAAAAAAAAATTGCATGACTATCATACTACTTAGCATAAAGTAGGTGCTTAATAGAAATGTTCTTTGAATATGCACACTTCGACAAACTTGTCCAGTGTGCCGTTTCACAGGCTGACTGATGCAGACAAGCAGTCTTTCCCCGAGCCTTAGATTGTGGTGGCAGCTGAGGAATCAGTTCATATTTCCATCCGCAATGTGTCCTTTTCTCTCCTACCCTTTTCTTCGATGCTAGGTGTAAGCATCTTTTTTCTTTTTGGGTGGCCAGCATTCCTTCTATGGTAAAAATTGGGGAATATTCAAGTTTCTTTCCAACTCCAATTGAGATGTAAATTACTATTTCCATTATCTTTTGATATGAAAAATATTGCTTTATAAAATACCTTTCTTCCTAACTCAATCAAAAGAAGGAAACTCATCTCTTCCCTCCCTCCCTCCCTCCCTCTTTCCCTCCTTCCTTCCCTTGCTCCCTCTTTCTCCCTCCCTTCCTTCCTTCCCTCTTTCCTTCCTTCCTTCCTTCCTTCCTTCCTTCCTTCCTTCCTTCCTTCCTTCCTTCCTTCCTTCCTTCTTCCCTCCCTCCCTCCCTTCTTCCCTTCCTCCCTTCTACTTCTATCTGTATTTCCTGCTTATCTTCTTCTATTGTTGCTCTTGAGTATAGTAGATGCAGGAGAACAAGTCTCCTTTTTCATACAATTGTTCTATAGGTAAAAAAGGGAATTGAGAATGTAGAAAACCTACAGTAGGAAGCCACTGTGCCTTTTTCTTATACATCATTTTATTTAATTTTCATACTACTGTGGGGGAGAAATGGTTAATGCTGCTTTACAATCAGGGAAACTGAGAATCAGGAAGATGGTTAGTTGAGGGTGCCTGGAATGGCAGAGGAAGAGCAGAGCTCATTATCTGAGCGCTTCACTAATCAGCCTTGCAAAATAATAGAAAAGGGGATGTGAAATTTGGCATGGTACGGGTGCATTGGGTCCCTGCAGTATATTGAAAGCAGTGATGGGGGATTCACAGACAAACAGACTCTGACTCTGATCCTGGGAAAGCCTGTTTTCACAGGAGTGACAGGAATGTAAAAGCAAATGGCTGTATTAATGTTTCTCAGCCATTCTGTTCACAGGACCTCAACCAATATTTATAGTATTAGAAATTAAAAGTGAGAAAATATAAAAATATTTGTTAATTCACTTAAAAGTGACGGTTAACCAAAGCTACATATTAATATATTTTATGAACAATGCTATATTTTCCAAGCCCCTAAACAAATCTATTGAGAAGGGAGGCATTGTTAGTCTAATCCAGACAGGTTAGATTAGCTCTAACCTCTAGTGGGCCAGATCTTTCTGAAAGAAGCCCAAGGTTTATCTAGCCCTGTCCTTCCTGAGTATTGGAGACTTTGTTTTAGAAAACCTTGACAGCCAGCCCTTTTGCCATGTACTCAAGTGAGTGTCCCAGTCAGATGCAGGCAAGTGCTTTTTAACATTTGTATTTTAGTGTTTTTTATTTTTTATTTTTTTTGTAGTGCTGGGGCTTGATCACAGGGCCTCGCAGCATGCCAGTAAGCACTCTACCACTGAGCTGCACCCCAGCCTCTTCTGTTTCTCCCTTACAGGCTGGTATGGTGGTGAGAGGACATGTCTGGAAAAGTGACTTTCATTCAAATTTCCTGCAACTTGCTAATATTTAAAGAAAATTCCTTGCATTTTCATTAATCACATTAGATTAGAGTTGCTCTCTTGCAATTGATCTATTGAACAACTAGAATTTGCAGATCTTGACGGTTGTGCCGACTTACACACTCTTTAAAGCTCTTTGGTAGGTTTTCTTCTTTCACATTCCTGTCCACCCCAATGTTTCTCATGGTTCCCCTGGTGTTTTCCCCCTGTTCCCTCTCCTTTCTATTTATTTCTCTACTTTATGCCCACCTCACATTTCAAAGCAGTGGTGAGTTGGAAGCACTATGGAGAGCTCATGCCGGGACAGGTGGCGAGCAGGAGGTGGGGTTCTCAGGGGATGAGCGAGCACAGGCACCAAGAATTGTCTGTGGCCAAAGCGTGGCTAAGGGGGCGGCCTTAGGGCCACTGGTCTAGTAGATGAGCTCCAGCGGGGTGAAGATGCCTTCTGTTTCCAAGGGTGTTTTGGTTTTGCTCCTGTCAGCTGCATTCTGGATGGTGGGAGAGATCCAGCCCCATAGTTCTGTGAGGAGGTAGCAGCACTGTGTGTTTCTGGATATCAGTATATGTCTTCAACTGCCCAGTTTTTATATGTATCTCACAGGAAGTGTGACGCAAATATGTTTTTTTCTTTACTTCCCTTTAATTTGAAATAATTAGTGTTCCTAACCTCGATTTTATGTGCACAGATCAGAGGATGTAATTCTTTCCTTCCTCTGGGGTGGGGGGCAGGGCGGAGAGAGAGAATCTCTGTTCAACAAAGTGGCCAGGTTGAGACTCAAGTTCTTGGTAGTGTGTGTGTGTGTGTGTGTGTGTGTGTGTGTGTGTGTGTGTGTGTGAATGGAAAGTGTGGTTCTAGAATGATATTGAGAATGTAGTACTCAATATGCAGGTGGGGGCATCAATATTTCAAGGATTCTAGGCTGTAATCTTTATAAGAAACTTTTTTGTCTAGTTCCACTGCAGAGCAGGGTGGGTGGGAGAAGGGAGCAGCTCAGGTTTGACTCTGGCTCTTGTCTCCTGTGTTCCCTTGGGCCCACCAAACCCCAATCCTAGTCACAGCTATACAGGAGTGAAAGTATGTGTTGTGGATCTTTTTTTTTTTTTTTTGTCATTATACCCTAATCAATACAATATAAATCTATTTGCATAAATGTACATTGTTAGGTATTATAAATAACCTAGATATAATTTAAAGTATTCTTGATGTTGTCATTTTAAGGGGCTTGAGCATCCTCAAATTTTGGTATCCACTGTGGTCCTGGAACCACTCCCTTATAGCCTATATGTGAAATAATTTGTGCCATGGTTTCACTTTACATGAGAGAATTTATCAGCATTGACAGTTTTTCCTCCCTTTCTTTCATTCTATGAGCATCACATAGTCTCTAAACTTTGGTTACTTCTTAATATTTTGTGGTTAAAGTTGATGGCGTTTTCCCCACTTTTCTTGTTAGCTTCCCCTTTCCTGCTTTCCACTGTTTCTCCTTTCCCTTTTCTGATTATTTGCTTTTCTCTGTATTGCTATATCTTCTTTGTTTTCCCATATCACATGTCCCCCTCCTTTTATACTTCTCTGCTACTTAGAGTCTGCCTCACTTCATTTTCTCATATTTTATTCACCCCTCCACCTATGAGAACAGAAATAGAGGGCTAAGAATGATATTCTGATTCTGTGAGTGTCAGAGCCAGCCAATCCTCTGATTCTGATATTAAAAAACAAACAAAAAACAAAAAAACTTTTGCTTAATGCAACGTGAATTGTGTAGGCTTTTGTTGTAATATACAAGGAAATGCATTCACCTAAATGCATGAGGCCAATGGTGACTTGTGTTTTACAAATGTATTTTAAGGTGAAATCTTTCGGTAGTGGCATTGCCACAGGACTCTATTCCGCTTGGGAAGTTGCTCTCTAACAAGATGCTGCTTTGTGTTTTCGTGTCAGCTGTCTGTGAGAATGGGTGTCAGAACGGTGGACGCTGCATTGGACCCAACCGCTGTGCATGTGTTTATGGATTCACCGGGCCACAGTGTGAGAGAGGTAAGAAGAGATAAAAGAAAAGTGAAAACGTTATATTTTATTGTAAAACGTACACTTTTGTGTGTGTGTGTGTGTGTGTTACTCAATAAAAATTCTTCTGATGAAATTATATGTTTACTTTTCTTGGATTATGTCTGTAACTTGAATGGTAAGATGGTGGGACATAATTGATAGCAGCAGAAATTCAGTTTTTTTCCACTGGCATGACCTTAGTTTGAGAGACCACCTTGGGGCCAGAAGCACTAGGATGATTTTGAGTGAGGGCAAATTCTAATAGTGTCCTTCATTTATATTAATTATTGAGAATATTTCCTTTGTTTATAAAAAAATGTAGTACCAGGCTGCAAAACCCACAAAATCTGACACAGATTGCTCTAAGCAATAGGAAATATATTGCACTCCATAACAAAAAGTCCAGAGCTGCAGGGCTTCAGGTCAGATGTGATCAAGGCTTTCACTCTGTTACTCTGTTTCTCTTGGCTCTGCTCTCTTCTGTGTTTTAGTTGTGCCTTAACCTGGAGTGTTTTGTCTTTGTAAGATAACTGTCAGCAATTAGTCAGGCAATATCCCTCCTTATTCACATCTTTCCTCTAAACTTGGGCCAATAACAGCCTCTAGAAATATCTCGTGCTGATTGGCGTAAGCCTGGGACTTTAAATGGTCTGTGGCAAGTGGTAGTGATAGTGTGTTTGATGTGGACTTAGCAGGACCCGTCCTTGCAGCAGGGGATGATGTAAGCTTCCTGAAAGCCTCATGGAAGGGATGGTTGGGTATCTGAACCCTATAGAGTTTCCCTTGGGTAGAACAAAGTGGTTAGAGAAATGGAAACTCTCGGTGGGAATCTGGTGTCCATTTTACCCATGAAACCGGTCAGTTAAGCAATCATGAAACCAGCTGGCCATGCTTTCAATACCAGTTAAACCCATTACCCTCAAGCCACTGCAAACTGCCATTATGTCCTGGGGGCAGATGTTGCCATGGCTACCAAAGAAGTTAAGCTTCACAAAATGTTATAAATAACTATTTAGCATTGAGCTGTAGGAGTAAAATTAACTTTAAACGAAAGGTAGTGTTATGTAACCATTCATTCTTATCTATATCCTCAACTTTGTTTTCCCAGGGCTTGTCAGAGCATCTAAAGTTACACAGCACCTTATGTGAAGGCTCAATCTATGGAGTTGTGTCAGTGAAATGTTGCAGGTTAAATAGAGATGATATGTAGAGAGACTTTGAATTGAAAATCTTATTTTTAAAATTTGCACTCATTATTTTGACAAAAACTTCATCTCAGTATTCAGGTTAAGTCTTAAGAAATTGAGAAATTAGGATTACATGGTAAATTTGAGAAGTAAGACATGTGCAGCCTTTTAACATACATTCATAGGTGTATACACATCAAGATATTTATATTATTCCTAATGTGATTGAGATTTCTTGGGACTGAAGTACATTCCACAAATGATGGAATTTATAGTTATGCTTAGGATGACTTTTAAAGTCTTTACTAGATGCTTTTATTTGGGGAAGAAAAATTATTTATAAATATCAGCATAAAAAGATGAATTGTTCAGAATGGAATGTCCCAATTTTCCTAGATGGTAAGTTTATTTAAATGCCATAAAATAGAGAGTAGTTAAATTTAAAATTTCAACCTTAGTCCACCAGTGGGGATGATGCTCTTTTTTCTGGAAGTCCTATCAACTTTGAAGCTTTATCATCCTGAAGCTGATTTTAAGTTCGGTTCTTAACTGGCAGAAGGACTGGGTGGGTGGTTTCAACTCGAAGCTTTCAGGCATTACATCATCATTCGGCAACAGTTATTCATTCATTAGAGTTGTTAGTCCTTACTAGATTTATGGGAATCCCATAAAGACTTACATACATTTTACATATACAGTAGCATGTTTTCAGAAGAAATTATAAAATTAATTAGGTAATGGGGTGACCTCAAGGATATTTTTTAAAACCTTTGGTTTGTTCCTTGTCTTTTTAAGTACTGCCCTTCAGATGAAAGTTCTAAAACTTTGTTTCTTCCAAAAAAGCAGTTAACAATTTCCACTCTTAGATTACAACTATGAACTTTAATTTTTTTATTTGTACTGGGGATTAAACTCATGGGCATTCTTTCCCTGAGCTACACTCCCAGCCCTATTTTATTTTTTATTTTGAAACAAGGTCTTGCTAAGTTGGTGAGGATCTCACTAAGTTGCTGAGGCTGGTCTCGAACCTCCAATCCTCCTGTCTCAGCTTCTCAAATACTAGGATTACAGGCATGCACTACCAAGCCTGGCTGAAAGTTAACTTTTTTTTTTTTTTTTTTTTTTGCGGTACTGGGGATTGAACTCAGGGGCATTCTACCTCCGAGCTACACCCCCCAGCCCTATTTTTTATTCTTTATTTTGAAACCGAGTCTCACTAAGTTGTGGAGTGCCTCACTAGGTAGCTGAAGCTGGCCTCGAACCCGGATCCTCCGGTCTCAGCCTCCCGAATGCTGGGATTACAAGCATGCACCACCACGCCTGGCTTGAAAGTTAACATTTTTAAGAGACAAATTCTGTTCAATTTTTGAAATATATAGTAGCTAATTCTACTACAAATAGTAGAGAGGCTTATAATTTCTTTTAGGACATGGTATCTACATAAATACAAAAGGAGTGCTCACTTAAGTGGAGGTCAGTGAATAGGTTCATGTGCCGTGTTGACATTTAAAGGTAATTTTATTTTTTAATTACTGAATTTCAAAAGAAATATTCTTTATTATCTAAGGAAAGAAAAAGCTTTGTACAATTTGAGCTATCTTCTCTCTGTAACATAGAACACATACAATCTTCCCTTAAACGGGCCTCTCAGGATCGGTTGTGTGATAAAGCTCGGCTGAATTTCCAGCTATCTGGGTTCTGGCAGACTGGTTTCCGGACTGGGGACAGAGACTGAGTGGTAACTAATGACTGGCATGATTATGGTATTTAAATCGAGTCTTGGAGCTGGTAAGCTGAAACTCTTTGGAGTTCTTGTCTCACTGTTGCTGACAGACACAATGACCTTTTATACTTTAAAAAAAAAAAAGAGTTTCTGTGGCCACATGCTATTTGTAAAATGCAAACAGCTCTTAAGCACGTGAAATTATTCAATTCTTTTTGCTTCTTTCTTCAAACAAGACATTTGAAGAAAAAAAAAAGAGTTGCACTTAATATATTCTCGAAAATAAATAGAAATAGAATCAGAATTATATAGCAAGACTTAATTTGTTCCCATCATACTTAAAGTGTACCTCAGCATTTATTCGTAGATATTTGCAGAAGTCAGGCAGACAGTAAGGGATTTCTGTAAAAAAATAAAATGAGTACTTGCTCCCTCGTGCCTCGTGTGACCTGCCCGGAGTCCCTCTTTCAACTTCTTTGACTTAAATGATTGTTGAACTCTTAGTTCGTAATTGAATTGTCCTTGAAGCTTTTGTTAAGGGCATCTGTTAGAAATATATTCTAAAACCTTTTAGTTACACATAAATTACTACTATGAATTGTTTTTATGATGCAAATATGTCTTCCTTAGAAAAGTGTGTAATTTCTGTAAATTTCAAAAATCCTGATACTTAGTGACATTTCCCTTAAAATGTGCATATTTTAGTGAAAAGTACCTTTAAAAGGGAAGACAAAAGCTGGGCGCAGTTGTATATGCCTGTAATTCTACTACTTGGGAGGACTACAGGTTCAAGGCCAGCCTCAGCAACTTAGGGAGACCCTGTTTCAAATAAAAAATAAAAAGAGGTGGGGGTGTAACTCAGAGGTAGAGTGCCCCTGGGTTCAACCCCAGTACCAGAAAAAAAAAAAAAAAGCCAAACAAAAAATAAATGCAGCTGAGAAGATCACTAGGTTCCCTCTGGCGCTCAACCCCACCACACAACAGGTTCTTTGCCAAAGACTGAGTGATTCCAACTTGGCATCTTTATGCTGTTGTCCAGTCTGGGCATTTAACAGATATACAGCACATCTATTGTGTCTAATTCAGTGGGAATGTGATGTTGACAACTACTCTCAAAGCATTCAACCACAATCTACCACTCGAGTGAGCCTAACAGCAACCTGGGGTCTCATCACAGAACCCTGCATTATTCTACAGTTTTATTAACCTATCCACATTTCAGGAGGTATCATAACTAACAGCCATGAAACCTAGTCATATAGTTCCCAGATTTTCTGAGAATAACCATGGACATTGGCAAATTTGGGTTTTCTTGAATTCTAGGAATTATGTAGACCAGATCTAAGGTTGTTCAGAAATAACTGGCATACTTGTTAATCATTGTTAATTCTGTAGACTTGGTATTTAATACAGGGTATGCTGGGAGGGTTGGTATAGCCTAGGGACAGTCTAGTGACAAAGAAACCCAATAGTATGACCAGGAGTACAGGGAAGGATGGAGAAGAGAAAAAGCATATCGTGTAGAATGCTGTGCACAGTGGCTTTGACACTTTCAAGTAATGTAACCCTTGCCTATAATCCCAGTACTTGAGAGGCTGAGACAGGAGGATCACAGGTCAGAGGCCAGTGCTGGTAACTGAGGGAGACCTTGTTTCTAAATGAAAAATTAAAAGGACTGGGGGTGTGGTTCAGTGGTAGAATGCCCCTGGATTTTCTTTCTCCCTCTCCCTCTCCCTCCCCTCCCCCACACATACACACATGAACACACACAGAAATGTGTAAGCAATGTTTTTACTAAAATATTTCATTATAACTTCCTTACTTAAAAGAAGTACATATTTATTATGAAATAATTTAAAATAAGACAAAAAAGAAAAATGCAGTTATTTGTAATCTTCACTCAGTCGTTATTGACATTTTTGAGAATAGACTTTGGGATTTTTTTTCCATATTGAACATCTAGTGTTTACAAAGAATGACTTTTTTCTATTCTTATTAGAATTTACTCTTCTGTAACATGAATTTATAGCTTACTTCTTCTTTAGAATCGTTAAATGTGTTAAGTAGGATATCAAAACAGTCTGATTCAGCCAGACATGGTAGTATAATTCCAGTACTTGGCAGGTTGAAACAGGAGGATCACAGGTTTGCATATAATAAGCTTCAGCAACTTAGTGATATCTTCAGCAACCTATCAAGGCCCCATTAAAAAAATAAATAAATAAAAAAGGGCTGGGGATATATCTCAGGTAGAATGCTCCTGGAGTTAATTCCAAGTACAAATAAATAAGTAAACAAACAAATATCCTAAACTTAATTACCTTGTTATAGCTGTCTGCCACAATTACATTTTTTATTATTTGGCATTTTATAATTCTTTCCAGGTTTTCTTTTTCATCTTTGTATTTTGTTTGTAGTTTAGCTATATGTGATAAAAAATCTCTGTAGATAAATCTGTATCCTGGATTGCATTCTTAGAATATATCCTAGAATGTAAATGCTGTGTCACTGGGGATTTGAATATTTAGAGCCTTTGATATTCTCTGTTCATTTTCCTCTAGAAAGGCTTTTTATGATTGATTCATTTGATATTATGTTTAGAAAGCCCTTTCCATTTTGAAATATTTTGAATATTTACATTTTTCTTAATGCTTTAAATATTTTACTTTGCTTTACCTTTATAACTATAAATTAGAATATACAGAAGGGTAAGTGAGCTAAATTTATTTATAGATATTTAATATTTATTCACCTAATATATGCTAAGTATTTATTAAGTATTAAGTACTTGGAACTTGAATAATAAATAAAAATAATATATTCCCTGTTATTGAGAAGCACATTGTCTATTTTAAAGAATAGAACTCATAATCTAAACATGAAGATGTGAAATAACACAGAAAATACCATAATAGGAATAAATAGAAGCTCAAAAGTGCTTCCTGACTCAGAGTGAATTACAACAGTCTTCTTGTCAGTTAAATGAATGTAAAATTAGTAAAAAAATATAACTCTTAATATTGGGAAAAACAGTGTCAGACTAATTCCAATATTGATATTGTATATTATATTAGGATTGAATCTTAAGCTAACATTATTCAGACTCTATAATTAATTACCAGTTACCATAGTACTAAGCCAGTCTTTGTTTTATAGAAATTAAATTTCTCCCTTTTCCTTGCATTCTAAAGATTTAGTAGGATGAAAATTACCAGGAACAGAGAGAGACATTACCAACTGCAAATGCCAGACTCACATGTGCCCACGAGATAGGGCACGCACAGTTCTGCACTTGCGGGGCCATTAAGAACATTTATAACCTTGCACTCTCCAATCTAAACTTAGCCTTAAATGGGCATCAGGGAGATACCAGAAGATCTTGAGGAACTTAACTTTTTGGCACTGGCTCAGATGACATCCTTATCTTGAATGTTATTCAGAAGACCAGGGAAGGAAAAGGAGAGAAAAGAAAGCAGACAGTGAGAAGGAAGAAAAAGAGAAGGAAAGAAAGGATGATAAAAAAGGGCAATGTGATGCCCAACAAGGAAGGGACCCTTTGGTTGTGTAAAGGAAGTAAGGGCTTAAGTTTAGGAGAAAATCAATTTGATGATTATCTGTCTGGGAGAGACCAGGGCTATGCTTCTCTGTCCTTGGCTTAAGTCTTTCTATTTAAATCTGCAGAATGGGAATGAATCTTTTGGCAGTCCATTAGACTTTGATATTTTATATACCTTTGAACCAAAGTAATGAATAT
>PVLC010032350.1:0-18250 GCA_004027655.1 Graphiurus murinus
GCCTGTAATTCCAGTACTTGGGAGGTTCAGGGACAGCCTCAACAACTCAGAGACCCTATTACAAAATAAAAACTAAAATAGGGCTGGGTAGTCCAGAGGTAGAATGACTCTGGGTTTGATTCCTAGTACCACAAAAGAAGAAATAAATAACATATATTCTGGGATAAAGCAGTTCAACTATACTTGTATACTCTTTCCATCTTTTCTAGTTCTCATCTCTCATCTCTACCATAAGCAGGTATTTAACAAGGAGAACTGGGAGCCAGGCATGGTGGCACATGCTTGTAATTCCAGGACTTAGGAGGCTGAGACAGGAGGATTCCAAGTCCATGGACAGCCTCAGCAACTTGTGAGGCCTTCAGCAACTTAGTGACACCCTGTTTCAAAATAAAGAATAAAATAGTGCTGGGGGTGTAGCTTGGAGGTAGTATGTCCCTAGATTCAATCCACAGTACCACAAAAACAAAAAACAAGAATTGGCATAAGTAACTTCTTATCTAATAATAACTAGGCAAATGTCTATGTCTATGCTATATGGGGGGGGGAAATCTAGGCCTGCTTTTCTTTAATGCAAAAAAATTATTTAGGAATTTTATGATTTATGTGAAAATGTTTAAATAAGTACAAGTGTGACACAACTTCAGCAGAAGAGATGACATGACTATACAGACTGGGAAGATTAGCTGTCATAAAATATTCAAAATTAAAGAATAGAAAATCAAAAATGCAATTTTCTTCATTCTTTTTTTCTTTCAGGCTGTTTATTTCATACATATGTAACATTTTATTCCCCAAGTGTTTCATTTGTTCAACATCTGTTATTTGACATTTAATTAACTTCTCAAAGCTAGGGAAGAAGTATTTGCTCAAAAACAATGGAATAAGGAAAAGGAACAGAACAAACCAATATGGCTTGAACTCTCACATATTATACTTTTGCCCTGGGATTCTTTCATATGTCAGTTTAAAAGATAAAATTAGTTCATATGCACGAATGTTAAATTCCTAAAATGTTTCACAGCATTAATGGTTCTTTTAAGGCTATTTACAGATAGGGTATCATATTTTGTGATTCCTTGTCTCAATTTTAAAACCTAATAATATTTTCTTATAAACAAATAGCTTGGGCTGGGTGTAGCTCACTGGTACAGCACTTGCCATGCATTCAAGAGGCTATGGGTTCAATTTCCAGAATCTCAAAACAAACAAAATCAAATAGCTTTATTCAGTAAGTTCATTTCATGTAATAGGACCTTAGAACTCTATTACATATTACTAATTGCTTAGAGAGCCTTTTGAAGAGATAGTAATATATATCAAAATAGCAAAAGTATTTGGAGGGGCAAAACTCGTAGTACAACATTATATACATAAAATATAAGAGACCAGGATTCTAGGGTAAAAGACTGATATCAAGAGAACATATTTACTGTCAAAGAGAATATAATTACTCTCCATGAATACTCATAGAAGGAAATGTTTGAAACTAACTGTTGAACAAACTCAGAAAGAACGTAAGGATTTTTGGTGTTCTGCCTGCTCAACTCACCAAATAACAATGGCAACACTAATTCAGAACTACAATCAATATCCTTAAACTATTCAACCTCAATGAGAAAAAAACAAAACTTACTCTCTAAATCTTTTGCTGTGGATTTTGGTTATTGTCGATGATGCCATTGGGCTGCCTATCCCAGAACTTGCAGGAGAGCCTTGTGACACAGGTGTCATGCAGTATGGAGAATTCTGACTTGCTGGAGAGAGGGAAGTATCACTGGGCATGCTCAGTCCAGTATCTGTGAAGATGTGAGATGAGGGGAAAGAATTTAGAAACCTCATGTGCTGGAAGGCTATATAATGATCCACACAATTTAGAATGGGAGTTGAGTCATTTCCTATTTCTCTGGAAGTAACAAGTTGAATATTTTTCCTTTCACAAATAAATATTTCTCTTTATATACTACAAAGAGTAAATCTTCCTATTATCCATTAAAATGTACTCTTAAAAAACAAGCAGAGCCTTGAAGTGTCCCATGAGGAGCAGAGGAGATGAGAGAAGGCTGACTTATCTAAAACGTGTATTCCCAGAAGACTAAAAGACAATGATCTGCAACTGTTTCCAGAACATATTATTCATCTCCTTCATCTCTACTTTTCCACTTATTTCTTAGAAATCTTTCTTTCTAAAAATTCTAATTGTTGCTGGCAATGACAAATCTACCTCATTCATTCTCTCCACACCACTCCTGATTCTCCAGGCAACACACCTGCTTGTCTCTTATTTGGCCTTTGCTTCTGTGCTCAGGAAGCCACATTTTTAAATTCTATCCCTAGACTCTCCCATTTCCTTCACTGAGTTACTACTTCCTCCCTAAACAGCCAAACTCAGGAAATGAGTTCCTGTTTGTATATCCAGTCCAATAATTAGCAAAGTTAGACACATATTTTATCTCCCTGTTAGATTATAAAGTCTCTGATGGCAGGACTTGCCCACTATATATCATTTTTACATTCCTAACCTGCCCACTCCTACTAGTTACTAAAATATATGTGGCAGGTGTTCAAAAAATATTTGCTGAATGAATGGATTAGTGAATATACCTAAATACAAGGAGAATTATACTAAATTGAAAATAAAAGAATTCCCTAATCAAGTATATCCTAGGTAAATAATCCTTAGAAGTAAATCCATTTTTCTAAAAACAATGAAACACTGCTGCCTCATCAATGTGTAAATCAGATTTAAATGTGCTGTAAAATCATATGTGCTTTGTAATCAGACATCTTTGTTAGGTATAAGCTAGTATAGGTAACGGCATACATGCACACATTTCTCATCGAGACCCCATGACTGGCAAGATTAAGCACCTGGTAGGAAATGACCTAAGACAGGCATAGTCCGTGCATTTTAAAATAAAAACGGGGGAGTTGTGGGAGCCCAGCTGGGCCCTTTCCCCCCTGGCAGTTGCTATCTGCATATATGAGTAATTATACTGATTATTCTGCTATGGCTACTTTGGTGTCTCGAAATCTGGTGATTGCTCCTAGGATGCATAGATGAAAGACCCTCCTACTTCTTAGAAAGTAAATATATGACTCTAAAGGTTTATGGTTTTATGACTCTAGAAAGTTTGCTTGACCAGGCTATGTTAGGAATGTGAGCTATACGTGGAAAATGAAGAAGTGGTGCTAATTGTGTTCTGACAATGATTGATATGTCATAAATGTATACATAACCCTGTGTACTCAAGAAATGTATAAAAAATTCGTGCTGAATAATAAAAATTAAAAAAAAAATCGTATGTTCTGGTTACTCATTCTATAGGACTGAATCTTATTTGCTGGAATCATGTGTGTTTCCACTGTGAGAGACTGGATCTAATTGACCAACGGGGCTCTGCTTTGCAACTCTCTACTAATCACACACACACACACACACACACACACACACACACACTCTCTCTCTCTCTCTCACATATAAATTGATATATATATATATATGTATGTGTGTGTGTGTATATACATACATATATATATTTCCCAAAAGCAAAAAAGAAAATCAACAAAACTGACTCAATGAAAAATAGCCCTATGACCCTCCGGTTCCCTTTCCCATCGGACCTCAACAGTGGTCTTGGTGGTCGTAAAAGGAGAAAAAGTACTACTGAAGCTGGCCTCACAGCACTGTAGTCTGTTATATAGCATGTGGGCTAGTTTCAAACAGGATTGAGTTCTCTGTACAATGGAGGATAATTAAAGGTAGGGTAAATGTGAAGCTCTGGGCAGTTTAGTAATTGGTACTGTATTTGGGTGGTACTTATCTCTTCATAAAAGGTCTTTTTTTTTTCCTTCAAAGATCTATGTCACCAGTAAAGCTGTCCTCATTTGATGTTTGGTCTACAGAGTTGGGGAACATGATGAGAAGGAGGAGGCAGAGAAGAAGACTGACAAGCTCTAAACAGAACTTTTGCTAATGTTGTGCCTGTAACAATGTGAATAATAAGACTTTGGAAGTTAAAAAAAGAAAAAGAAAAATAGCCCTATGAAGAAAGATAACTATAGTATATGAAAACAATCATGCACTATGAGATCTAATTTTGAGGGTTTACTACAAATCCCAGATTTAAGCCTCAAAAATGCCGTAGATTTACTATTTAACACTTGCTGAAACCCCCCACCCCATACTCACAATTTCTCTTCAAAAGCATCTTTAAAAGAAACAACTAAAAAATATGGAATATAACCTTCACTTAGGAGCATGACTTATCTATTAATTAAAATATTTTGGCCCATTCCATGAGAAGAAAAAAGAGACCTTCTTACCTTCCTGGGAAATTATCTCCTGTGGCAAATCATCAATAAAATCTAAGTGTATTTCTGTTGGTTCCTCAGATCCCAGAAGATTGTGGTCCACTGTTAAACGTCCCTTCTTTTCCTCTCTTTCTTTCAAAATAACCTAAAAGTCATACCAGTGTTTATTGATCACTCTCAACTATGTACTGAATGACTACCATGTATAGTGGTTTACTTAAACCTGGACATGAGGATTTTAGTTGGCTATGTGTTTACATGGCTAAATAGAAACTGGCAAAAAAGGTCAATATAATTTTAGGCACTGTAGGTTGAAGGAAACACTGTACAGAAAATAAAGGGAGGCAATTAAGCTTGAAAATACATAGCTATCGCATCACATCTGTTTCATTGTTTGGAAACCAGTTTATACAGTTCATTTGATTTACATATTATAGTTTTCAAGTATTTAGATATGGATTATCTCATTCTAATCCTCTTAAGGACAACTGTGAGTTAACCAAAGCAAGTATTATCTTCAACTTATAGATGAGGAAAATGAAAGTTAAAAAATGTTTAACAACCGGGCATGGTGGCACATGTAATCCTAGTATTTGGGAGGCTGAGACAAGAGGGTAGCAGGTCCAAGGTCAGCCTCAGCAACTTAGTGAGACTCTCTGCAACTCAGCGAGACTCTCAGCAACTTAGCGAGACCCTGTTTCAATAAAATAGGGCTGGGAGTCTGGCTTGGAGGAAGAATGCCCCTGGGTTCAATCCTCAGTACTAGAAAAAAATAGTAAGTCTACCTAAAACTACATGCATAACAGCCACCAAAGTTAGCACCAAGGTTGAGGGCTACAGCTGGAGATGTAGCTCAGTGGTTGGATGCTTATCTAGCATACACGAGGCTCTGGGCTCAATCCCCAGCACTGCCCCATCCCTACGCTCCAAAAGAGAAAATTCAGGGTTCTTGGCTCTTAATTCCTAGGGTCTAATGCTTTAGGATGTTTAACTGTTTTTTGTTTTTTAATAGGAAAAAAAATTCATTCTCAGGGTCTTGTTCTACATCCACAGATAATCAAGATGTTGAAACCCACAACTTCATCATAAAATGCAAATGTATGAATACTTCACAATAACCTGTGGGCTAAAGCACAACTAATTTTTGCAAAACAGATTTAAACTCTTATTTATCCTGTAAAATAAACATTCCCAGAATTTTGATTACCTTTTTAAGTGCTGTGGGTCGTTTTAGTTTTGCAATTTCCTTCTCTTTTCCTTTTTTTGCTTTAGAGGAAGTAACATCCAAAGAATTAAAGGATGTCAAGCAGGGTTGGCTTTTGGTTAAAGGCTTTCTGTTAGTAGAGTCTTTAGTGTGAAAAGAAGCTGCAGTCACCACTAAAAACAAACAAGAACATCAGTTTTACTACCATGGCCAATACCACATACTTTCAAAATTTCCAATGAAAAAAAATCTACAAAAACAAGAACATTCTCTTCCTGTGGGAAAAACAGACATCATTAATAGTAGAAGCAGTACATTGTTAGTCAGGTCCCTCAGATATACCTCCAATATTTTAGCCTGCATAAGATAAAAATGATAAAGCCAATGCAATTAGCCAACTTAGAAGTCCAGAGGAGGAAGAAATCAATTAGTTCTACTTTACTGCAGCAACCCTCAAGCAGAGCAGTTCCTTGCAACTGGTCTTCCATCAGAACCAGTTTACTGTTGACATTTCCAAATTGGACCTTTCTTATTCCTATGAAATCCGTTACTCATACTTACATAAGATACTTATGCAGTCTATCACTCCTCTCTACATTTTAATCTTTCAGTAAAGAATACTGATCCCCCACACACACCAGCTGTACACTCAGTACTATTCAGCAATTCTTTGATGTCTTGTTGATACTGTCATTCTCTGGCAGCTAACCCCAATCTTCAATATTCCTAAATTTTAGGAATGAATCTCATTCTTTCAATCTAGCAGCTTTCTTGCCACTTCCCCAAGAAGAGTCTATCCAATATAAATTTATAAACCAAGCCAGGTGTGCTGGTGCTTGCCTGGAATCTCAGTACTTAGGAAGCTGAAACAGGAGGATTTAACAGGTTTAAGGCCAGCCTCAACAACTTAGCAAGACTCTGTTTCAAAATAAAAAATAAATAAAGGGCTGAAGGTGCAGCCTGAAGGTGGAATGTCCCAAGTTCAATCTCTAGTACAAAAAAAATCTGAATAAAATAAGAAATTTATAAACACGTGAATGGAAGTGGACGATATCCTAACTCCTGTCCAGGGCGCAGCAACCACCTCTATCCTTACTCCCATCTCAGTTCTTCTAGGATCTTGCTCTATTCCTTTTCCCTTGCATTTTTAAAGTTTCTCCCTGACCCTTGATTCTTTTCACTGGCCTTTCATAACAAGCTCAATTCTCTTCTGTCCAAAGAAAGAAGGGGGTAAGGGACAACAGTCTTTTCCTTGACTGGCTTCCCTCCAAGCCAAGTGCCATCACTTCCTTTCCTTACTTGTTAAACTTCTCAACAGTCTTTCTCATCATCCTGTCCCAGTCATTACAGTGTGGCTTCTCTCTACCCACTCTCTTGAAACTTACTGTAAAGATCACATATAATTTTGAATTGCAAAACAGTTCTCTGTCCTTCACTCTACTCTAGTTTTTTCAGCATTTGACAGGAAGGATAATATCCTTTTCCTCAAAATTCTTTTTTTGGCTTCTGTGTCATTATATTCTCTACTTTTTTGCTCTTTTTCAAATTTACTTTTCTGGTTCTTTTTCCTTTTGTCCTTGATTCTGAGCATTCCAAAGACTTTATCCCTAAACATCTTTTTCCTAACCTCCCTTTGTCTAACAATTTTACTTCCACAGCTTTAAAAATCCTATTTGAAACTTGCTGACTTCTGACCTAAACTATGCATTCATAACTACATGTTAAATAGGAACCACAGGATCTCCATTGCTAGCATTTCAAATACAAGGCTACTGGCCATCTTCCCAATAAAATTTTTCTCCCATGATCTCATCTTGTACAGTATCACCGTAATCTTTTTACCACATACTCTACACCAGAGTATTGAATCATCTTTGACCTGTTTCCACATCTTATCATTAAAAACTCTATCAATTCCTTATAATCCTTTCCATCACTACCACAATCTTGTTCTTTTCCTGAACTTCCCAATAGCTTTCTTTGTCATCAACACTTTTCAATTTAAACATTGGTGATTGGTTAGAACGGAGGTTCCTAAACTTACTTGGCTTACCACCCTCTTTCAGAAAAAAAAGTCATTTAGTACCCCGCTCCTGGAAATCTACATTCTTTAAGTGAATAACAGAAAGGGGCAATGTAACTGCATTTCATTCCAGCACTCCCCCTTGGGGTGGGGGTGGGTTGCCCACTTTGGTGGAACCTAGAGGTTAGAAGTTAATCTCACTTTTTTTTTTTTTTTTTGGCTGTACTGGGGATTGAATCCAGGTGGCATACACTCCCAGCCCTATTTTATTTTTATTTTGAAACAGGGTCCTGTGATCCTCCTGTCTCAGTCTCCCAAGTACTGGGATTTACAAGTATGTGCCACCATACCTACCACTTCTATCTTTAAAATATTTCTTTTAATTTTTATTAATATTTATTTATTCATTTTTTGGTGGTACTGGGGATTGAATCCAGGGGCATTCTACTTCCGAGCTCCACTCCCAGACCTTTTTATTTTTTTGTTTGGAAACAGGGTCTGGCTAGGTTGCTGAGAATCTTGCTACATTGTTGAGGCTGGCCTTGACCCTAATCCTCTTGTCTCAGCCTCCCAAGTACTGGGATTACAGGAATACACAACCATGATCGGCTAGTTTATATTTTTTAAGAACCCTAGTCCCAGCTAGGTGCAGTGGCACATGCCTATAATCCCAGTACTTGTGGGGCTAAAACAGGAGGTTGCAGGTTCAAAGCCAGTGTGCAGTAACTTTAGTGAGACTTTGTTTCAAAATAAAAATAAAATAGGGCTGAGATGTAGCCCAGAGGTAGAATACCCCTAGGTTCAATCTCCAGTACAAAAAAGAAAAAGAATCCTAGCGGCTCTTTAAGCCCAGTTCAAATGCTATCCTATATGAAGCCATATCTTTCCCACATCTCCCTGTTGACACAAATCACTCTCACTTCTGTAGTTTCATAAAACTTTGCTGAGGTACTTCTCCAAGTACTTCTCCAAGGTACTCATATCTTCTCCAAGGTACTCCTTTTGTTTAGTTATTTGTGTATGTCTTTCTGTCCCACTAGATTATAAACTTCTTGAACAAAAGTAAATCTTAATGATCTCTGCAATTCCCCAAATTCCAAGATAGCTTGGAATTATATTATTATTATACACAGATATATTTATATTAAGTATATTAACATTAGCTAAATGAATCAAAGTCATAATAAGCCATTTGAAATAGTACAGGTAAATAATTTCTTCTTTATTGCATGATTATAACCCAGATTCTCTAAGCAGTATACATGTATTATTTTATTTCCTCCCATAAACAATCCTAAAGTAGAGCCGGGCGTGGTGGCGCACGCTTGTAATCCCAGCATTCGGGAGGCTGAGACCGGAGGATCCGGGTTCTCGGCCAGCCTCAGCTACCTAGTGAGGCCCTCCGCAACTTAGTGAGACTCGGTTTCAAAATAAAGAATAAAAAAAATAGGGCTGGGGGTATAGCTCGGAGGTAGAATGTCTCTGAGTTCAATCCCCAGTACAGCAAAAAAAAAAAAAAAAAAAAAAACAACAACAACAATCCTAAAGTAGGTTCTATAAATACCCCGGTTTTGTTGTTTGTTTTTGTGGTACTGAGGATTGAACCCAAGGGCATTTTATCCCTGAGCTACAGACCAAGCACAATTTCATTTTTTATTTTGAAATAGGGCCTTATTAAGTTGCTGAGGCTGGTCTCAAATCTTCCATCCTCCTGTCTTAGCCTCTCAAGTACTGGGATTACAGTCAGTGTTGAACCACCACACCCAGCACTACCCCTGTTTTAATGTAAGGAAACTGAAGCATATAAAAGCTAAGTAACTTCCCAAAGAAATACATGGAAGGGTTAGATTCAAGCCTAGGCAGCTTGACTCCAGAACCTCTCTTTTAGCTACTGGGCTGTACTCCCTCTAAAACACTGTCAACTCCTGATTCTACTCCCTATCGTTCTCTGCTCTGGGAGGACAGCAGGGAGATGTTACCTGGCACTCTCCCCATTGCAATAGCATAAGACTCTAAAGCTTAATGTACATCAATATTACTTTACTAAGAGTTATTCAAAGCAAAGGTTTACACTGGCCTGGTAACTAGCTATAGGTCTAAATACCTTGCACACACAATTATTGTTATACAATGTTACTATCTTTTTGCCTTCTACTAAAACAACAGTCCCTTCACATGGGAACAGAACAAAATTCATTCTGCCTCTCAGCATTTTTTTTAAATTTCTGCCTTACCCTTACCTTTGTCTTATTCCTTACCCTCTAAAACAAAGACTATACAAAGGAAACAAGGGAACATTAAAACTGCCAAAAGCTCTAAATCTGACAAAGTTTGTTAAAATAGAAATTACTTTGTTAGTAGAAAACCACATCATTTTCTCATACATACACACAAAACTTCTGTTTGCCATTTAACTGCAATTTAACACTTAAGCAAGCCAAATTATTTGTGCTTATTATTTTAACCTTTGAAGAAGGAAAAAAATGTGGTTGGTTCAAAATGCACAGCAACTGACATTTGAGCAGAGATCTGAAGGACCTGAGAGAACAAACAATTCTGATATCCAGGGAAACAGCATTCCAGGAAAAGGAAGGACCAGGTCCAAGGATACCGATGGAGATGCTGGGTTTAGCTAGTGATGGCTAACGTGGCTAGGGCCAAGAGTGACAGAAGAGGGTAACGATGAAAGTGAAGAGGTAATAGAAACAGCTAAGATGTGGCTGTAGTCAGGACTCTGGCTCTACTCCAAGTGAGATGAAGAGCTATTTGAGGGTTCTGAGCCATGGAGTAATAAAATATGGCTTGTCTTAAAAAGATCATTCCTTCTAAGATAAATTGAAGGCTTGGGAGAGGGAACAATGGATAGCAGTCAGAAGGTCACTGTAATAAAGTATAGTTACGGGTCTTCCTAGGGTGACAGGACAGGATCTAGCAAGCACATGATGGATATGTTTGGAGGGTAAAATAGACAGGAAGTGCTGAAGGACTTGATGTGGAAAGAGAAGGCATGTGGGCAATTTCAAGACTTATGTTTGAGCCGACTTAAAAAAAACTTACATACATATACACACATAAATTTAGATTAACAATATCCAAGATACATTACCAAAGCCAAATAGAAAACTACTAAGACTGATGATGTCATTACCTGTGTATGACAGAGGTCTGGTGTTGGTAATCTGCCGAGCTTTCATTGCCTGTTGTTGTTTTTCCAGAGCAGCTAACATGTCCCCTAAATCTAGCTGCACAGGTGCTTTATTCTTTTTTCCAGCTGCTTTGGATAAAGCTTCCTGCAAGAGGCATACATAAGTATTTATTTTCTGATATAGCACAACAGTGCAACAAGTAATGGGTGATTATGCTGATCCCTCTGACCCAACAAACCTAGCAAATAAACTAGTACAACTGTTCATAAAAGTGACGATATACCTGTAATTTTTTTTGCTCCATACTTATTTCCGAATATTCTTGAGCTGTAGCAAGGGCTGCTGCCAAAGCTTTTTTCTTCTGACTTTTTGCACGTTTAGGAACTGAAGTGGTAATGGGAATTGGAGTCTGAACTATATTGATTGGTGAATTTTCAGGTAGATCATCCAACTATGGTATTCAGAGAAAAGAGTTGTTAGTGATCTCAAAAAATCTAATCATAAGGAAAGCAATCCAGAAAGAGATAGATTAGATTCTTCCAAGAACTCAATATCATAAAGAATAAGAGATGGTAGGATCATTTTAGACTAGGTATAAAACAGTAGTGAACCTGAGGGGGAGGGAGGGGGAGGGAATGGGGAAGGAATTGGGGAAGGGGTCAAATGAGAAGTGTGTGCAAATATGTTGTTAACAACTTGTACTTAACAAAGATGTATGCTATATTGCACGAATTACCACAATAAAAAATAAAAAAAAAAAAAACAGTTTAATGCAATAGGCAATCCTTATCTGGATCCCTGACTAAAAGAAAATGAAATACCTCCAAAGTAAAATTTTGCAACAGTTGGGGAAATTTCTATACAGACTACATGGTACATGTCCCATTATTTAATAAATGGTCTTTTCTTGTCTAGTAATGGGACTGTGGATTTCATAAGAATGTATCAGCTGGGCGTGGTAGAGCATGCCTGTGATCCTAGTACTTGGGAGGCTGAGACAGGAGGATTGCAGGTTCAAGGACAGCCTCAGCAACTCAGTGAAGCCCTCAGAAATTTAGTGAGGTCTTGTTTCAAAATAAAAAATAGGGCTTGGTGTGTAGCTCAGAGGTAGAATGCTCCTGGGTCCAATCCCCAGATCCCTAGTGCCACACAAAAAAAGTATCTATGTTTTGGCTACATTAAAAAGAAATATTAAGCCGGGCGTGATGGAGTGATGGAGTGATGGCACACACTTGTAATCCTGGTACTTGGGAGGCAGAGACAAGAGGATTGCAGGTTCGAGGACAGGCACAGCAAGTAGTGAAACTCTCATCGACCAAGCAAGACCCTGTTTCCAAATAAGAATAAAATCAGTTTGGGGGTGTAGCTCGGAGGTAGAGGTCTCTGAGTTCAATTCCAAGTATCACCAAAAAAAAAAAGAAAAGAAAGAAAGAAATATTAAGTCAGGTAGGGTGGCGCATGCTTGTAATCCCAGTACTTGGGAGGCTGAGACATGAGGATTGCAGGTTTGAGGACAGCCTCAGCAAGTAGAGATACTCTCCTCAACCTACCAAGACCCTGTTTCAAAATAAAAATAAAATAGGGCTGGGGGGTGTAGCTTGGAGGTAGAATGTCCCTGGGTTCAATCCTCAGTAACACACACACACACACACACACACACAGAGAAATATTAAAGGCAAGTTGCACGCTTGTAATCCCAGTACTTGGGAGGCTGAGACCAGAGGATCTGGGTTCACGGCCAGCCTCAGCTACTTAGAGAGGCCCTCTGCAACTTAGTGAGACCCTGTTTCAAAATAAAGAATAAAAAATAGGACTAGGGGTGTAGCTCGGAGGTAGAATGTCCCTGAGTTCAATTCCTAGTACCACAAAAAAAAAAAGGCAAGTACTAAACATTTTCTGTATACCAGGTTGTCCCATGTATCTTTTATTTTTTATACCGGTACTGGGTAATCCTGGGGCACTCTACCACTAAGATACATCCCCAGCCCTTTGATATTATTTTGAGACATGGTCTCACTAAGTTTCCCAGGCTGGCCTCAAACTTGGGATGCTCTTGCCTTAGCCTCCCAAGTGCTGGGATTATAGGCGTACACTACAGCACCCAGTTGTTCCATGTGTATTTGAATTTATGTTTAATACTTCTTTTCATATAACCATAATTAAAAAGATGTTCTATTTTGCTATCATTTTAAAAAGAGTCACTTACTACTTTCGAAGAAAGTTTCTGCTGAATATTTTCATCCTTAGCATTTCCATTCTCATGTAGTTCTTGAAATCCACCTTCGTCCTAAAATAGTTTCACATTTTAAATAAAAACCTTTAGTTCAGGGCAAATTCCTAAGAAAAACTTTTTATAATGCTTAAGAGTAATGAAAAATGGGGAAATAACCTTTTGTTTTCTAATGTTGAGCTAACTGAATCAGTCTTAAAAGGGAAATCTCAATCAAGCCAGGTGTGGTGGCACACACTTGTAATATCAGTACTTGGAAGGCTGGATTGAACTATTCAAATCTGAAAAACTTTACAAATGAACTGAATAATAACAACAAAAAAAATTAAGGGAAAAAGTTTCATACTGGATGAATTCCATATGAAATCAAGTTCTACCTTTATATATTACCTCAAAATGAACACGTGACAAAAATTTATAAGAATAAACTCTAGTGAAGTTAGTGTCAGACTCTCTCTCTCTCTTTATTTATATATATATATATATATATATATATATATATATATATATATAT
This sequence comes from Graphiurus murinus, assembly GCA_004027655.1. NCBI lineage: Eukaryota > Metazoa > Chordata > Mammalia > Rodentia > Gliridae > Graphiurus > Graphiurus murinus. The sequence goes on from PVLC010032350.1 coordinate 13,429, forward strand.
ATATATGGCAAATAAAACTTAGTCAATAATTCTGAGCAATTTATAATCTAATAGTAAAGTTTATAACATTTACATTATAGCAAATTAATTTCTTAAATGAGAAATTTTCTATAACAGTTTACAAACAGTTTGAAAGCAAATACCTTGAAATATAAAGACTCAGAATTTGGGTCGCTTCTATGGGATTGATTAGGGTTTAAATGCTTATTATCTTGTCTCTTTTGCAAATTCTGTCTTCTTTCTGAGGAAGTACTGTGTCCTCGGCATCTGAGTCCAACCTTAAGTAAACGCCAGAAAAGAAAATCTTATTGTTTTTAAGCAGCTATTTTATTGAAGTACAACATATTTGCAGAGAAGAACACAAAACTGTAAAATGCAATGAACTGTCACCATAATTTATTTTTAAAAGTTAAAACTTCTGAAAACTAAGGTAATTTTATAGGGGAAATATAAAAATGTGACAATTAGTGCATATCTTTTGTTTTTTTTTTCCTGTACATGAACATTTGTATCAACTTTATTTATAAGACCCCAAAACTAAAAACAAACCAGATGTCCTTCAATGGGTGAGTAAACTAACTGTGGCACATCCATACTACAGTATGGTAGTCGGTAGGCAGCCATAAAAGTACAAACTATTGGTAAACCCAACAGCCTGGATGAATCTCCAGAAAACCAGAACAAAAACTGATCCCAAAAGGACTATACAGATACATTCAGAAAACATTCTTGAAACAAAATAAAAGAAAGCAAGAACACATTAGTAGATTCTAGGGGACATCATGTGACCAATGAGGGAGAGTGTGGCTACGAAAGGTCAACACCAGAGGTCCTTGTGGTGATGGATCTACTCTATATCATCACTGTTTTGATGTTAATATCCAAGTTATGATCCTGTGCTATAGTTTTGCAAGATGCTGCCACCGTTGGAAACTGCACATTACCCTCTTATTTACCTAAGTCTTATTAAAGTAAGTCTTCTGATAATTACAATTTATTTTTTAACTCCTAGGGAAAGGTGCTTAATAAAAACCTTATTTCCAAGAAAATAGATTTAAAAGAATAAAATTTTTATTCAATCATATAAATTATTATTATCCTATGTTAATGACTGTATATTTGTATCCTCCAAACTCATGTGTTGAAATCCTAACCTCCAATGGGATGACATTTGAAGGTGGGGTCTTTGGGAGGTGAACAGGTCATGAGAGCAGAGCCATCATCAACAGGATTAGTGACCTTATAAAAGGGTCCCCAAGGGATAGGGATGTAGCTCAGTGGTAAAGTGTTTGCCTAGCATGTGTGAGACCCTGGGTTCAACCCACAGTTCCAGAAAAAAAAAATTAAAGAGAGAGAGAGAGACTGATCCTTAAAGACCTTTCTCACCCCTTCCACCATGGGAAGACACAGAGAGAAGATAACTGTCTATGAACAAGAAAGCAGGCCCTCACTAGACACTGAAATTGACCGCCAGAATAATGAGAAATAAATATCAGTTTATAAGCCACCAAATCTATGAAACATTTGTTTCTATGAAACATTTTATTTGTATATTTTAAGCATACTAAAACATCCTACTAACAACTACTCTACAACATGTTTAATTCTCATTATGGTAAGAAAAAATATCATATTCTCAGAGTCTTAAAACATTTCAAATCCCTTCTCTTAAGTACCCATAGCAACTGGTAAGAAATGCCTTTCTTAACCAAGACAATTAAAAGATTTGAAAACTATGATCTTCTTTAGCAATTACCCCCAAATTCTAACAATAAACAGAATGTAAAGCAGACCTACAGAATAGGTGCTGATTTTGGATTCTGAAATGAGACACACACACAACCACTCGATTATCCCATGCTTGCTATTGTAAACCATAGTTAGTATATGTGCATTAATGGTGTTACAAATACTGTAACAACTGTCTTTAAAAACAAATGCAACTTTATTTTTACACCTGGAGATATAAAGGGACCAGATTAAACTGAAAATTCAATACTAATGCTAGGCACAGGCATGGTGGCATACACCTGTAATCCAAGTACTTGGGAAGCTGAGACAGGAAAATCACAGCACACAGTAACTTAGCAAGACTCTGTTTTAAAATAAAAAATAAAAAGGGCTAGGAGTGTAGCTTTGAAGTAGAATGCCCCTGGGTTTAATCCCCAGTACCACCAAAAAAAAGAAAAAAAAAAACTTGAGATTCTTTTTACATGCCATCTACACTAAGAGCAACAAAAAGAATACTGGGAACTGACACATAAAGAATATGTAATGATTTATTTTAGGAAAATTTTACAACACTTCTGAAGAACATAAAAGGATGACGCAAAAATAGGAAGATGTTATATATTTGTATAGAAAGATGTTATCTAAAGGTATTTGATTGTGCCTAAATTTATAGATTAATTTACAGACCAATGGAAAACAAAGTTCAGAACAGATTCCAATACACATGGGCATTAAGTAAGTAACAGGTGATGTTCTCAAATCTTTGAAGAAGAGATGAAACTTTCAATAAACGATGTTGGCAGATTTGGGTAGCTACCAGGAAAATACAAAATAGCAAATACAAATCAGCTCTTTTGGCTGATTTGAAATCCTGAAGCCATTAAAAAACAAACAAACAAACAAAAAACTATAAAAAAGCCAATTTATAAAAATAAATTTCTAGCCAGGCATGGTGACACAAGCTTGTAATCCTAGTACTTGGGAGGCTGAGACAGGAGGATTGCAGGTTTGCAGCCAGCCTCAGCTACTTAGTGAAGCCCTCTGCAACCTTGTGAGATACTGTTTAAATAAAGAATTTTTTAAAAAAGGGCTAGAGGTGTAGCTCTGAAGTAGAATGCCCTAGGGTTCAATCCCCAGTACTGCAAAAAATAATAATAATAATTTAAAAAAATAAACTTCTTAAGGATATGTAAAAAATAAATTTGTGCTTGGCAATAACAATGAGCAAAGTAAAAAATAAAGATGAAAACCTGCAAAGTATTTATAACTAGTATTACAGATAAAGGCTCCTATAAACTTTAAGTATTTGATCAAACTGATTTTAAAACAAACCCCCCCAAAAGGGAAAAGAAACAGATCAAGATTTAAAAGATGGGCATAGACACAAACAATACGTTCACAGAAAAAGAAAGATGCTCTGTAAGCAGAGCATACATTAGGACATTTTCACCTAACTGACATTATAATTGGTTTGGATGTCGTTTGTCCCCCTAAAGGTTCATGTGTTGGGAGCTTGGTCCCCACAGCAGTGGTACTGGGAAGAGTGGAACTGTTAAAAAGTGGGCCTTGTGGGAGTTCCCTAAGTCACTGGGGTAAGTGCTCGTTAGAGTATTAGTTTCCTGTAATGAGTTCTGAGAAGAGCAAGTTGATATAAAAGCCTTACTCTGAACTCCATTCTCTCTCTCTGGCTTCCTGTACTGAGATGTGATTCCTTCCTCCTCTGGTGAGGACTCACCAGAGCCTGCACCATGCTGTTTGGACTTTCAGCCTCCAAAATTATGAACCAAAGCCCAGCGTGGTGGCACACGCCTATAACCCCAGTACTTGGGAGACTGAGACAGGAGGATTGCAGATTCGAAGCCAGCCTCTGCAACTTAGCGAGATCCTGTTTCAAAATAAAAAATAATATAGAACTGATTTTAGCTAGAGATAAAATGTCCCTGCGTTCAATCCCCAGTACCAAAAAAACAAAACAAAAACACTGTCAACTAAATAAACCTCTTCTTTAGTTTGCCTCATGTATTTTTTCACAATAACAAAAATCTGACACAAATCCAAAATCCAGAAAACACACCATTTCTAAAGCTATATGGAAAGAGGCAGTCTTTATATTATTGAGAATGAAATTGGTAAAATTGGGTGATATTTACCAAAACAACAGATGAATTTACCTTTTGATCCAACAGTCCCTTATCTAGAAATTAATTCTATTGCTACCCACATTTCTAAATGACACTGAAGCATGTCTGCAATAGCAAGTTTGCAAACAACTTAATTGTCTATTGACAGGCCTACAGAAATCAACAAGGGTATATATCTATATGATATTAGAAGTTTTCCACCTATTCATAAAATAAAGCCATTTTAAAAGATCCATGATATTATATTCATTCTCTATACAAGAGTACAAAAATGATCCACATTATCAAATGTCAAAACACTGTTAAAAATGTTAAATAGTATGGTACAAGCACAAAAATCTGTTAAATGGAATAAAACAAATGGCTGAGAAATAGCACCTAGCACATAAGAAGTTAGCAAATTACTACAGTAGAAGCATAAAGTAGAGGGTAAAAAAAATGGGTCCCAAACTTAAAACTGATCAACTACTTTGAAAATCTACATCAAGAGAGACCTCAGATAAAAATGTCTTGAAACATTGCACTATAAAAAGTTTGCAAGAAAATACAAGTATATATTTGTTTCCTAAAATACTTTTAAAGCCTAAAAAGAACCAGAAATTGCAAATGGGAAAGAAAACATTTTGCCTTGAAAGATAAAGGATTCTGTATCTCAAAAACTTCAACCAATATATACCCAAGAAAAGTATATAGCAAAGAATCAAAAGTAGAAAAGAAACAGACACAGTGTCAACTTCTGGCTCAGGTTCTGCAGGAATGAAGAGACACAGTGAACAAACAATATATCATATGTATCTGCTTAATTTCCTCCTTTTGTTCTCTTACCATTTCTCACTAGTTATAAAATAGAGGTAAAAAGTTTTTCATCTCAGGATTATTTCCGCTTCAATTGGGTACTGATACCAAAAACAACAGTGCCCAGACTATAAACTTGATAAGATTCACAAATC
>PVLC010032351.1:0-18196 GCA_004027655.1 Graphiurus murinus
CCCTGCTTCTCAGGGAGGACACGCCCTGCTGGGCTCGCCTCCTCCTGGGTACACACACCCACCTGGGTGCACACTTACCTGCGTGCACACTCACCTGGGCACACACGGACCTAGGCACACACTCTCCTGGGCTTACATCCACAACAGTGCACACCTTCCTGGAGAGTTCACACCTACCTTAACACACCCACCTGGGCTCTCAGCTACCAGCCAATGAACAGAACACACAGGTGAGTTCCCAGAACCCTGGTGAGTGGCGAGGGCAGGCAGAGGGGCTGGGTGCGCCCCCTGGAAAGGGAACCCCGCTGGTGTGGGAAGACTGGCAGAGGAAGCTGGGCCCAGCACCTCCTGCTGAGAAAAGAGCCACAGGTGAAGCCTGGGGAGGGCTGCCTGGGACCCTTCTCCACACCCTTCTCCAAGTCCTCCGCCGGCTCTGACCTGCTTGCATTTCCATCAAACACGAGGAGGCAAAGAGACGCTTCCAGAAAGGCCCTTGACCGGCCCGGGAGAGCGCAGCACCGGCTGCGGCCCTGAGTTTGTGTCTCAGGCTTACAGCCTCTGGGTGAAGGCGATCCCACAGGTCCTGTGGTCACCCACCCCAGGGCGCACAGGGCAGAGTGTGACAAAAGATGTCACCTGCAACCGCTTCCTGCATCGAGGCCACAGCCCACCGTGATCCCCACCTCTCCCCTCTCAGGCGCCATTTTCAAAGCCACGGCTCTCCCACTGCCTTTCTAAACAGAAGAGGTTCTTGGTCAATTTCCCAGCCGAGCCAGCAAGTCCCCACACAGTGTTTAAACACTTTGTTGAAACCCAGTCCCCGGGGACCACTCGGATCTCAGGCTCAGAAATCACTTCCTCCCTCATCCATTAAGAAAAAGAAAGTAAGGCTGAGTGCTGGGTCCTCTGAGCAGGCTGAGGGTGTGGAGGACAGAGGGGAGGACCAGGGTTCTCGATCCTTAGATGCTATGACTGACCAGCAGCTCAGGGCACGTGTGACCCTGTCACACACGGTCCGTGTCATTCAGCAGTGAGGGCGAGGAGGAGGAGGGACGTCAAGAGCTTCACACCCCACGGTGGAAAGAGGCTGGCCGCTCCTCAAAGGGTTAAATGCAGGGTCGCCTTCTGACAACCCAACTCCTGAAAACAGGAGTCCACACCAAGACATGTACACAAGTATGCAAGGGCTCATTATTCATGATAGCCAAAAAAAAAGTGAGAAAGTAACCCAAATGTCCATCCACCGATGGATGGATAAATAAAATACAGTCCACAACGTATCATGGAATGTTAGTGTTCCATAAAAAGGGGCCAGGCACAGCCACATGCTACAACCTGGATGACGACATGGTAAGGGACATCATCCAGTCAAGAAAAACCACACGTTGGGTGATCTACGTATCGGAAATTTCCAGAAGAAGTCAATCCACAGAGACAGGAAGTAGACCAGCAATTTCGGGGGGCCAGGGAAGTGGCCACAGGCAGGGGCTCTTCCCTAGGTATGAGTTTTCCTTTAGGGGTGGTAAAAAGATTCCCAATCTAGACCATGGCGAAGGACACACAAACCCACAAAGGTAGTAAGAACCGAGGGACTGAGCGGGCAATAAGGGTAAAATGTGTGGCACGTGAACTATAAACTCAAAAACAAAGAGACTGAGATCGCCAGGCCTGCCCACGCCTCTCCTGGTGAGAATCAAGGTCTCCGCTCTCAGTCTTTCTGGATGGGGGTCTCTGATGGCACACGGGAATCCAGGACGGGGCTGCTCACGTAGCTGTGGTCGTCGCTGATGGAACCCAAGGCTCCAGACCAAAGCAAGCATGCGCTGTGCTGAGGGCTCCCAAACTACCTGTTTCCTCCCACACGACCACCACTCAGGTCTGCGTGCCATCAGCTGGGTGAGGGCAGCAACCCTGTGCCCAGCCAAGCCAACGTCCCTTCCTGCTGCTCCACTGGTCACAGGTAGATTCTCACAGCCTCAAATCGGGCCACTCCTCCCCAACCCAAACCCTTAGTGGGTGGCTCCGCCCACACTCAGGATCCTGGCCAAACTTTTCCAGAGGCCCCTCTCTACCCCCTTCCCTCCGCCCCAGCCATAGCACCTGCCTCTGTGGACACATGGAGTGTCATCCCTTGGGGTCTCTGCAACAGCTCTCCTCTTCCCTGGAACACACCCCCAACACCATGACACTGCAGACTCCTTAATACAGCTCAGTGCCAGGCGCTCTACCAGTATGGATGGAATGAATGAATGGATGAATGAATGAATGAAGTGTCATCGAAGTTTATTACACCCATAAAGGAAGACAAAGACTAAACAGCGGCGTCACAGTAAGATCATTGCAAGAAGTTATTTTATTCCTGCGTTCGTTTTGTTTCCATCACAAATAATCCACAATTATTCCATGTTTTCATAAAAAATTAAAAGGACCCTTGAGCGTTTATCCAGTATGTCCTTTTGGGTGCAGGATTAATGATCTTAATAATGAAAAGAGCACTGGCTCACTTTTTCTAATTGAAATTTTGATTGGCGGGATGGTAGATATACAAGCAGTTGTGACGAATAATACAGAGGCATTCTGTGTGCCCGACTGCACCCAGAACATGCAAAGCTAAAACCAGAGTCCCCCAATGGATACTGACATTGATAAAACCTACTGCACTTGCCAGGAGGGCTAACATTTTTTGGGGGGGTTACTATCTTTATTTTTTTTTAAAAAGAAGGGAGCATGCTTACACACACATATCTTATATATAACCTTTTCTTTCTCTAAGAAATTATATTGTGCATTTCCATCCATGGCAGTACGTGGTCTCTACTTTGTTCATTATAAAGGCAACGTGATGTATTTCATGGTATAGTTAAACCACATAATGGACACCCCAATGATTATACACCCCATGATTACACACAATCTTCAGTGAACGTTCACATACATAAACCCTTGTCTACCTGTGTGCATATGTGTGTGTGTAAGGGAGTACTAGGGATTGAGCTCTGGGGAAGTTTACCTCCAAGCTACTCTCAAGAGGGCTAACTTTTTACCTTCCATTTAGGCATGGTGCCTAGTGGGGTTTAATCTGCGAGTGACCCTTTAGGAAGAAGGGAAGGGGTTCATGCTCACGGAGCGCCCTGCTCTGTGCCTGACCCTGAGTCGGACGCAAGGGCTCACTTGATGAGCAGAACAGGTGCAGGTCTTGTCTTTATGAGGCCCACACTTTGGAAAAGACAAGTGACATTAAAACAGAAAGAATCACATGAATGAGTGTGGGAATATAAGCAGATGAGTGCTAGGAAGGTGGAGGAGGGGCCTCCGTCCCTGGGTCTGGACCGTCTCCTTGGGGCAGGTGGCTGGGGAGGTCCTCTCTGAAGACCTGATGTTTTACAACTGATTAGGAGTTTCAGACTGAGAGTGAAGGGAGGGGAAGAGAGAAGGGGTGGGAATCTCTTTCTAGAAGGCCCTGAAGCAAAGCTGGGGGACTGCAGAGACTGAATCAGGGAGTGGAGCCAAGGACAGCAGGGAACCAGGTAGAGCTGGAGAAGGGGGCAGGCTCAACATACCTGTGGCCCCAGAGCCCACGGGGAGGGTGGGATGGGGGATCCCAGGCCCCTACACACACACACACACACACACACACACACACACACACACACACACACAGTTCAACTTGGAACTGAAAACACTTCTCTACAGGAAACGTAACTCCCAGGAGACGCACCTGTGTTTGGCTCCCTAAGTGTCCAGTGTGACACAAACATCTGGGATATTTTTGCTGAATGAATATACAAATTAAGCCTTCCCACTAGAGTAAAATGTGGACGGGCACTTTTGCCTCTATTGTTAATTTTTTTTCTTAGTTTGCAACTTTCTAAGAATAAAGTTACCTCTTCTAAACATTCAAGTAGCTATTGAAGGATGAGTTGGCTCAGCATGCCTTCCTGCAGGCTTTGAAGGGAGAAATGACCCCAGTCTTAACACAAATCTTGGAGAGAAAAGAAAACACATGCCAACCTGCTTCACAAGGCCAACATAACCTTGATGCTGGAACCAAAAAAAGAGTATTCCTAGAGATGGAAATGACAGGCCAGTCTCTATTATGACCATAGATACAGATATATTACAGAAAATGCTAGTAACTCAGAGATACAGAGAGGTAGAAAAAAAATCACAAAGAAGCTGAGTTTATTTCAGAAAAACAAGATTAGTTCAACACTCAAAAATTGCCAGTATAAATCACATTAACAGAATAAAGGAGAAAAGTCATATGATCATTTCAACAAGTGTAGAAAATAGTTTTTTATAAAACTCTCCACCTATTCATGGTTAAAATTTGTTAATGGAGAGCCAGGCGTGGTGGCACACATTTGTAATCCCAGCATTTGAAAGGCTGAAACCGGAGGATCTGGGTTCGCAGACAGCCTCAGCTACCTAGTGAGGCACTCTGCAACTTAGTGAGATCCTGTTTCAAAATAAAGAATAAAAAATAGGGCTGGGAATGTAGCTTGGAGTTAGAATGCCCCTGAGTTCAATCCCCAGTACCGCAAAAAAAAGTTGTTAATGGATTAGGAACTGAATTTCTTTAATCTTATAAAGAATAGATACAAAAAGCTGTTGCAAACTCTTAATTATAATGAAACATCAAAATCTTCCCCTCTAAGCTCAGAAATGAGAGAAGAGTACATTCACCTAAAATTGTACAAGAGGTTTTAACCAGTACACTAAGGAATGAAAAGTTTCAGAACTGCAAAGGAAGAAAGAAGCTATCATTTCCCTCCCATAGAAATGTTCTTAGGAAAAAAAAAATGTTTAAACCTCTAAAATTAGAATAATTTAGCAAGTTCATTACAAAGAAGTTTCAAAAATAAATTACATTTTTATATGCTGGAGCCAAATAATTAGAAACCAATAATGATATAATCTAAATGTCATTAAAAAGCATACAATACCACCAGAATAAATGTGGCAAAAGATTGTTAATAAAACCATTATGCAGAAAGTATTAGTGAAAGAAAAAGAAACTAGCCAAAATATAAGGGGGATATACCATGTTCATAGATGAAGAGTTTGAACATTTTATTGATTTATTCCTAATCTGATCCACAGGGTCAATACAATCTAAATCATAATCATAACAGGTGTGTGTGTATGTGTGTAAATTAATTCAAAATTGATTATAGAAATGCCAAGGACTGAGAATGGCTAACATGATCTTGAAGAAAAGAAGTAAGGTGATAGGATTTACATGATGTTACAAATCTATAATCTCTTATAGAATGATGATGTGTTATTGGTGCAAACCAGTAGGACAGAGAATGTGATTCATAAACAAACCCACCCAGACAGAGTGGCTGACTTATGACAGAAGAAAGTTGTGCTATGGAAAAGAATGATTTTTCCAGTAAGTGGCGTGGGATCTATGGAATATTCCTATGGGAAGACTGATTTATTTATTTTTATCCCTCCCTTACATCATATACAAAATCAATTTTGATTCTCAACTTCAAAGCAAAAACAATACAAATCTTAGAAGAAAACATAGGAGGACGTCTTCTCCTATGTTTATAGGAGATACACAGGAGAAGAAAACATAGGAGGACATCTTCATCTTAAATAAGATAGAAAATGAAATATTGATCAATTGACCTGCATCGAAATTAAATATTTATTTTCACAGAAAGATACCTGTCAGTGAACATAAAGGCAAGCCACGCTGAGGAAGTTATAAAATCAGAATACACTCATAACCAGGATAAATACTGTGTGTGTGTGTGTGTGTGTGTGTGTGTGTGTGTGTGTGTGACTCAAGATTGAACCCAGGGATGTTCTACTTCTAAATGACACCTCCAGCCCTTGTTTAATTTTTTATTTCGAAACAAAGTCTCCCTAGGTTGCTGAGGCTGTCCTTGAGTCTGTGATCCTCCTATCTCAGCCTCCCGAGTACTGGAATTAGAAGCATGTGCTACCATGCACAGGCAGAATATGCATTTTTAGTACCTAGAATTTAATTTTATAGGATTTCAAGAAACTAAACAGGCACTTTGTAAAGTACATGTGAATAACCAATGAGAAAACGAAAACAAGTTTAATCTCCTTAGTTTTCAAGGAAATGCCCATTCAGCAACAATGCAGTGTGATTTTAAAAAACAGCAGATTCTGGCAGTATCAAGGTTGGGGTAGAGCTGGGCATGGTGGCATATACCTGTTATCCGAATACTTGGGAGGCTGAAACAGTAGGATCACAGATTCGAGGACAGCCTCGGCAACTTAGTAAGACTTTCAGCAAGATAGTGAGACCCTGTTTCTAAACAAAATAAACAAATAAATAAATAATAGATAGATAGCACTGAATATGTAGCTAGAAGGTAGAATGCCCCTGAGTTCAACTCCCAGTATCTCTCTCTCTCCTCTCTCTCTCTCTCTCTCTCTCTCTCTCTCTCTCTCTCTCTCTCTCTCTCACACACACACACACACACACACACACACAGACCGTGGGTTTGATTACAGAGTGACTAGAACCCCATGCACTATGAGATCGACACTAATACAACTGTTTCATGGTACTTGCTGATGCTAAACATATACAAACTGTATGGCCCAGCAAGTCCTCGCCAAAAAGGGAAAAAACACAAGACAACAAGTACAAGAAGGTCCCTTGTAGCAGGGTTCATAATAGCTAAACACTGGAAGCAACCCAAGCTTGATCAGCAACAAAACTCATACAAGTGCAATGTATTCACAGAGTAGAATACTACTCAGCAAAGAGAATGGATGAAAAAACGTCTACACCCAACAACATGGGTGGATCCCAGAACTATAAGTTTTTACACTTTCATTTGTTGCGTTGCAGTTATGCATCACAGCAAGGTTCGAAGTGATAAAAAAAAAAAAAAACCCTGCATGCCCTCCAGATTATGGAACCAACCTAGATGTCCATCAATAAATGAATAGATAAAGAAACCGTGGTCTACATACACACAATGGAATTTTACTCCACCATAAAAAAGAATAATATTATGTCATTTGTAGGATGGAATGATAGAATATTACCCTAAGTGAAATTAGCCAGTAGCAGAAATTCAAGGGTTGTATGTTTTCTCTGTGTGGAAGCTAGCCAGAAACATCATGTTGACAGAAAGAAGCCAGATACAAAATATGACATACTTTCTGATTCTGTAAGATTTAAAACCAAGTAAAAATGAGTTGTGATGTCTCAAGTTCAGATGGAGGTCCTCTTTGGGGGGGGGCAATGCTTGGGGACGGGGGCTGCCCAGAGCTTTGGGGGCGCTCTCTCCATTGAATTGATGAGAGATTACATGGACATGCTCACCAAATTGATTTGCACCTTAAGGAGTTTTGCATTTGTATGTGTTATGCATCTATAAAATTGTTTAGGTTAAATAAACCTGTCTATCACACACCTATTCTGCACAAGAAAATGCCTTACAGAAAAAGCAAAAGTACCAGGTACATCCAGGAATCTACGGAGGTGTTAAAACACAAATAGAGCAAACTAATGTGTATGCTTACAATTTCTCTTGGCCTCCACTTACCTCCATGAATACACACAGATGCCCAAGATAACACACAGTCACGGGATGCTCAAGGGAGCCAGGGAGGTCATTTCTCCCTCACATCCACTGTGATTCAAAGTGAGAATTCAAAACCCCAAACCCTGATGTGAGGGAAGGGGCAACCTTGCTTTGTTTTCCCAAGGTTTTTTTTTTTTTTTCAAGTTATTCAACATATGTCTCCATTGCATGTTTGTGCTTGAAAATAGAAATAAGAAAAAAATAGAAATTAGAATGGTGATGGTTTATTTTGAAATAAGAAAGGGAGGAGGAAGCATGCAGAGAGGTAGGTAAACGCTACTAAGTCACCGTTAGGTAAGAGTAAGAATTTCTGATATGCTATGGCACATCAGGCTGACAATAGATAATGATAGTGTTCTATAGACTTCAAAAAGCTAGAAGAAAAGATTTTGAAGGTTTCCAGCATAAAAGAATGACAAGTGTTTGAGATAGAAACGTTTAGCCTGATTTAAACATTATACAATGCATACATTTCTCAAAACATCACATGGTACCCCATAAATGGTACAATCTTTATGGTTTTTAAGTATCAGTTTAAAAATTAAAATAAACAAATGTATTTTCAAGAGTAGCTCTCATTGTGCTGCTCGAGAAAGTCTTCATTCATGTGCTATCTGTCCAGTGATTGCAAATAGTGTTGAAAGCTAAATTAACTTGAGTTGAAGCTTAACACCCAAAAGCCCATTAAATACAGCATATATTTGCTTCCAGAATTTAATCAAATGATACACCTGGTCATAGTTTGTTTAAACATGTAAATCAACCAGAAAATGATCTGAAAAAAAATCACCTACTCAACATGACAAATCGGTATTCAGTGGATTCTCTTTGGCCGAAGCCATGTTGGACTCTACCATGGAGAATTGGCATGAAGTGATGAAGACTTGAGTCCTTGTCCTCAAGACACTCACAGGAGGCAACTGATGGGGCCCAGGCCCAGGCATGACTCACAGAACCCCCAGAATGCAGGCAGGTCTCACTGAGAGGTTGCCATGGCAACAGAGGAGGACCACAAGTGGTACCCAGAGACTGGGGCATGCACCTCAAAGCTGTGGTCATCCTACCTGCAGGGCCCTGCTGCAAGCTTCACTGTTTAGATCCCAGGGTGTGTCCCCGGGGACTGCGGATTGGGTTACTTCTGTTGGGATGAAAGGACACATCCTAACAAACAAGGGAGATTGCATTCTGCAACAATGCAACACTGACAGAGTCCTGATCACACATTTGGAGGAAAGTCACATTGGAGACTTTCTAGACTGACATGGAGATAACTTCCAGCTTCATTTCAAAAGAATAGTTGTTGGGGAAAATCTAGGGGAACCACACAACTCCTTCAGTGGTTAAGTGAACTTCGTGAGATTAAAGGCAGTAGAAGCAATCAAGAATAACATTGCATACCATTTTTGAAACTTTCAATGCAAAATCCATATAAAGCAAAGCCCCACGCCGAACTCTGGAACACACTCACAAAAAACAACAGAACACTGGGCATGGTGGTGCATGCCTGTGATCCCAGTACTTGGGAGGCAGAGATAGGAGGATCTTAAGTTCAAAGTCAGTTTCAGCAACTTAGTGAGACTCTCATGGATGTGGCAAGACCCTGTTTCTGAATAAAAAATAAAATGAGATTGGGGGTGTAGCTTGGAGGTAGCATATTCCTGGGTTCAAGCTCCAGCATCCCCCCAAAAAAGAAAGGATGAAGGGAGGAAGGCAGGAAGGAAGGGAGGAAAAAGGGAGGGAGGAAGGGAAGAAGAGGAGGGGGAGGGAGGGAGGGAAGAAGAGAAGGGGGAGGAAGGAAGGAAGGGAGGGAGGGAAAGAGGGAAAGGAAGGGGAGGGAGGAGGGGAGGGGAGAGGAGAGAAGAGAGAGAGAGAAGAGAAAGAGGAGAAGGAGGAAGAGAGAGACAGAGAAAAAGAGAGAGAGGCTGGTGTAGACTGGGGTTGTAGCACATCCATAGCTAAACACAACAAATAAATCCCCATGTTGTATAGCAAATGCATTTGACAAGACAGAATTGATCAGCAAAGGAACATGATTATACCTCTTTTGTGGGAAAGTGAGGACATCAGGGCACCCAGTGAGATCTAGGGAGAGGGCACATTTCATAAAGAGTTATAGGCGTAGCCATTGGTGGATGAAGGCAAGTGGAACCACACAGATAAATTTTGAGAGAGTTGTACTGTGCAAACTACAACCTGATTAGATAAATAAGACTGAATGCTGCAGAAAACAGCCCCAGCCTCCAGTCCTCCCAGCTGAGACAGCGCTCCCACCCATCCAGAGCACGTCTTCCCCATCTCCTTCTGATGAGGGTGACAAGAATAACAAAGAAGGGGGACTTCCTAAGGGGTGGCACTGGGGGGATAAAGGACAGCGGGCTGGGGCCAGTCCCAAGGAACCAATCCTGGGTCTAATCAAGGAGCTTCCAATCTGATGAGATTACGCACGCATGCATGCACGCACACCCCAGGGAGCAAGGAAGTACATCAACATGTTAATGATATTTAGAGTGACTATGGGTAAAAGTGATTGTCTTTCTTACATTTATCTGAAAATACTTCTATCATGTACATGTCTGATTTTCATAATTGGAAACAAGATTTGAGTTAAGCATCTTACTACTTCCTAGGGAGGAAGGATCCCCCCCGCCCAGCAGGTACGGCACCAAGACCTCATGGGTGTGTCTACAAAACTGTATTCCTCCCTCCAGGACTGTCTCGTATCATCAGAACTGAACCGGCCTTCCCTGAAAACGATTCCCTTTGTGCGAAGCAAGAATGGGGGAGCAGAAAGAATGTGAGACAATGATACACCTACTCTATTTGAAAAATCTAAATGACCTTTCAAAAGACTTGAACTTAAAATAAATGCGTGACTCAGGAGCGAGTGATCCCGGTGACTAAACGTCCTTATAAAAATACCTTCGAACTGTCCCCAACAGTAGATAATGAACACACCAAAAGAAAAGAAAAGAAAAGAAAAAAAGCCACTTGTGCTCAGAAGAACTGAGGAGGAAATGGGATGATGTCGATCAGGAACTGTTCAAAATGAATACATTGATGGTGCTCATCTGCACCCTGGACTGGAGGACGTCAGGACCCACCTGAATACCTTCCAAAGGCTAGCAGGCGAGGAAGGAGGTCCAATGACATAAAGGCCCCAGATTCCTGGACCTGTGTTTTGAGAAGGCTACAACATGGATGGCTTCATCCTTCTATTCTGAAGGAATGAGACATTCGGACTAACCTCAGGCAGAAGGCATGTAGAGATATGTCAAGGTCCCACCTGGAAGCCACAGCCCAGGGACAGATGGCAGCCAAGCAAGCAAGACCATTTCAAAGAGCAAAAAGTGCGAGAAAGAAAATCAAAACAGGGGACCAGGAGGGTGAGCTGCTGGGTGACACACATGCCTTCATCAGGGAGGGCCACATCATCTGAGCAGAGCCCTGGACAGTGAGGAGGCTTGGGTGGGTGCTTCTTGGTCAGAAGGAAGAGTTGGTATGGAGGTGCTGATGCAGGGTCCGTGTGGCATGTGGCAGAACAGGAAGGGCAGTAATGGCTGCAGAGTAAGAGGGTACAGAGTAAGAGGTGAGGCCAGAGTGGGAAGGGAGGGCGGGTCCAGGGCATTCTGGTCATGGAGACCATCTGAATGGCTTTCTAAGGGCAACCTGCACCACAATGAAACTTGCCGATTTTGAAAATATGAAAACTTTGCAATATCCCATGTGGAAGAAACTAAGATGTCCTTCCACAGGCAAATGAATTTTTAAAAACTAGTGCATCCAGATGGTGGGAATACTATTCAGCCAGGAAGAAAAGTGAATGACTGATTCACAAAAAGACACATAGGAACCTTAAAGGAGCAGCTAAGTAAAAGAACGATATGGCATGGCAAGTCTACACACTGGATGATCCAAACTATGCAACATCTTGAAAAAGGGACAACTATTAATGACAGCAAATGATCAGTGGTTGCCTGGGGCTGGGTGAGGGAGGGATGGATAGGCAGAGCACAGGGGATTTTAGGGATGTGAAACTGCTCTGTATAACACTGTCATGGTAGATGCATGGCATCTTACCTTTGTCAGAACCCATTGCAGCATTAACACTGAACAGTATCGTGCACCGCGGCGTCAGTCAATCACACGTCCACAACTGTTCCTCAGTTCTAACAGATGTGCCACAGCAGGCAAGATGTCAATAATGGGAGGTGCTGGCAGGGTGGAGAAGGTGTATGGGAACTCTCTTACATTCTGCACAATTTTTGTATAAACCTAAAGTGCTCCAAAAAGTAAAATCTATTTTTAAAAAGGACTGCTGGTATAAAGCTTGTTAATGCATCTATTTCTGTCCTGGTCTTTCCTGACCTATGGAACCTATCTGGTAGCTAAACCCTCAGAAAAATGAGTGTTCCTCGGGCTGGCAGACAGGAGGCCCCCAGGGATAGTGATGGCAAAGGAACAGTCAGACAGAAGTAGTGTGTTGCTTTGTTAGCAGTCTGGGCTCCCTGTTGCAGCTACTTGCTTATGTCTCTGAAACTCTGTTTTCTCATCTGTGAAACAGAAATAAAAACATTGACTTCCAACCTTGCAGGGGTGCAGTGAGGAAGGTGATGATCCTTAGCCCACTGCCCACACACAGTGAAGTTCCTACCAAGTTTGAGCAGGAAAATGAGAAGTCATGATAATCGATTGCCCAGTTTTTTACTATGTGGGTCAGATAATGAAGTTATCTTACACCTGGATTGAAATATATTATAAAAAGAATAAAGAGGGAAAGGTTAAATGAGAGATGTGTGCATGTATACCTTCACCAGTTTATACCTAGCAAATATGTATGATTACAATGCACCAATAAACAAATTTTTAAAAAAGAATAAAGAAATTCAAGCAACCTACGAAAGTACAGAGCCTGGGAAAGTGAGGGACCCTCGGGCTGTCAGCTGGCCTCAGCCACACGTGGTATGCAGCTGATCTCCTTCCCCATGCAGCCACCTGCCCCTTCTCACCTGCCAACAGGTTGTTCTAAAGCAAATGTGAGACCCCACATCATCTCAATCAGAAACACGACATGCATTTATACCCAGAGTGACTTTGTTTTCAAGTACTACTCTTGTAAACTCATCTTTCAGAACCTCAATGACCTGGGTGGGTGAGGGGGTTGGGAAACAGTGCCCCTATTAATATTTGTGAGATTATAAGCTCATAGAATATTTTTGCAATTCAATTCTTTTCATAGCACTGGGGATTGATATGCAGACTTCTCACAGGCTAATGAAGGGGATTATAATAAGCAACCTGAACCCTTCCATGATGCTTAATTTCTTTCTGTGTGGGGGGAGGAGGGGGGTACTGGGGATTGAACCTAGGGGCATTCTACCTTTGAGCTACATCCTATTTTTTATTCCTTATTTTGAAACAGGGTCTCATTAGGTCATACAGGGCCTCACGAGGTAGCTGAGGCTGGCCACAAACCTGTGATCCTCCTGTTTCAGTCTCCCAAGTACTGGGAATACAAGCACATGCCACTAAGCCCATCTATGATGCTTAATTTCTTAGTCATAGGCATGGGTTTCTCATTACAAGACTTTTAGAATAAATGTAAGGAGGGGAAAACATTGGCCACATCAAATATAATAGCCAGCCTCTGTAGGAGACTGCAGTGAACCAAGCAAGGAGCCTTCTCTTAACGGCATAAATAGGTGTGTCAAGTCTTTTCAAGTCATAAGGGATAAGTGACAGGTCAGTGTATTCATCAATAATCAATGACTTCTGTCCCCTGTCAACTTCTGGGGCCTTGTTGTTTCCTTTAGTTCTTGGTCTTGAATCTATGGAGTGCATATTGGTCTCAGCCTAAGACTTAAGATAAAGAAGCATTTGGGTACCCTCATGAACCACATTCCCAACCCTAGGGCTGTGGGAACAGATAAAAGTAGTAGTCCATGGGCTCAGCCATCTGTCTTTTGCTGGAATTGTTTGAGAGGTTCCCTCTGTTCTTGGAATCCTTTGGGTCTATAAAAAAATAAGCAGTACCCCTCTCCACTTAGAACTCCAGCAATTTTCTGATGTCTTCTTGTTTATACAAGACCTTTGACCTTATTTTGGACTTGGAATTCGGGGATCCGCAGAACGCTAGCACATTTGGGGTGGGTTGTCATTCTGAATG
Source organism: Graphiurus murinus (assembly GCA_004027655.1). Taxonomy (NCBI): domain Eukaryota; kingdom Metazoa; phylum Chordata; class Mammalia; order Rodentia; family Gliridae; genus Graphiurus; species Graphiurus murinus. Next base: position 13,753 of record PVLC010032351.1, read on the forward strand.
CATTTCCCAGGCACTGTTGCTCTACTTTCTATGTCAGTGGCTGAGATAGACCAGCATATGGCAATGCGAATTCTCCAAACAAGAGATGAAGTCATCAAAGACAAACTCACTTAACTGAAGACTTATTTGTGTGCCCAGGAAATAATCAGCACCTTGGACAGTTCCCTGGGGATCAGCATGGCGGTTCCTTAAAAGACCAGGACCGGAACAACCATATGAGCCAGCTATACCACGCCTCAGTATCTTTCCAAAAAAATTAAACTCAGAATACTATAATGATACGTGCATACCCATGTTTATAGCAGGACAATTCACAATAGCCAAGTTATGGAACCAACCCAGGTGTCCATCAACAGATGAATGGATAAAGAAAATGTAGCATATACACACAATGAAATATTATTCAACCAAGAAGAAGAAGATGAAAATTATGTCATTTGCAGGAAAATGAATGGAACTAGAGAATATTATGCTAAGATCAGCCAGTCTCAGAAAACCAAAGGTCACATGTTTTCTCTCACACAGTTAAAACTAGGGAGAAAATAGGAAATAAAAGGGACTTCAGATAAACAAGGAAAGGGACCACTAGAGCAGTGAAAGAGGATCAGAGACAGAGGTGGGGGGGGGGAGGCTTGAGGAAAAAATAAAACAGATCAGCTCATGTTCATATATGAAAGTATCAGTACCAATCCCACTAACAGAGAGGGAGGAAGGACAGGAGAGCAGGGCGGGAAAGGGAGGGAAATACATCAAGTGCTGTGTGCATATATGAAGATATCACGTTAAATCTCACTGTGATGTATAATTACAATGCGCCAGTAAAATTATTTTCTTAAAAAATTAGTACCATGGACAGCTCTGTGGATGGCGTGCACAGGATGCAATTAATAAGCATCTGCTGGAAACATTCCCCCGGGGAAGAGAAAACTGTCTTACAAAAGCAATTCAGACCAGCCCTTGACTTTAAAATAGGAATCTTTGGTGAGCCATCCTTTCTCCTCCTTTCTAAATAAATCTCTCTCTTAAAATGGTCTCTAACTTCTCTGGATAAGAAAGAAATGAAAAGCACAGGGGAATGATATATCACATGCATTGAACTGAAGGTTGTCAAAGTTTTCACTTGGTATTGCTTGTGTATATAAGTATATGTCATTACACACACACACACACACACACAGTAGGTAATGAAGCATTACTGATAAAGGTGGGATCCCCGTTGTCCTCATTCAAAATTCTCAGAAGAAAGCATCTTCCTGGGACTGCCATGTGCCTTGGCGGTATTGACAGCGCTCTGTCCCCTTGCTTGCTGTCCCCCTGACATTGTAGGTCTCCCCTCCTCCTTCTCCCCATCCGGCCCTTGTTTCACACCACTGTGACATCATACATATGTCGTTGCTTTGTTGGGGGATCTTAGGTTTGCGACAGGACATCACACTGTAGGTTTTGTCTTTTAAAACTAGAAGTGTAGTTCATTGCTTTTAACTACTGCCAGGAGTCCCATGGTAAGAACATACTGCATTGCTTTAGATCCATCAATCCAACCCCTTCCTGATTAATGCTTGAGGATTTTTGGTTTTTCTTGGTCACACACAATGCTGAAACTGCAATGAGCACCGCACCTTCCTCTCTGCCTCTTCTTCTTGCCCAGACATGGACACAGGGAGTCAGAGTACTCCCACTCCCAGCTTTCCTTGATATTGCCAAATGCCTCACCATGAATGGCTGTACCAGAATTCACACCTGAAAGGCATGTGACCTGTTTCTCCCTACTTTTTCCTTTTCTTTCTTTTTTTTTTTTCCAACACTTGATGTTGCCAAATTTTAGAATTTTTTTGTTTGGTCAATATCTTGGGTAAAAAAAAAAGTCCTGCTCCCTCTTTTCCCCTTCCTTCTACTCTTCTCCTCTCCTTTCCAGCCAAGGCACTGTTTACAATGTTGTGCATGATGATCCACCTGGGAATTAATAATTAATAGCAGTAGCAGCCACCTGAGGCTGAGCTAGGCTGGGTGACTCGCCAGTGCTCCCATAGCTAAGAAGTGGTGAAGCAGGTCTAGGGTGAGGTCTCCTGCTTCCAAAGTCCCCTGCATTTATTTATTTGTTTGTTTGTTTGTTTATTCATTCATTCATTCACTCATTCATTCATGTATTTATTTATTTACACTAGGAGTTGAGTCCAGGGGCATTCTACCTCTGAGCTACACCCCAGCTCTTTTACCTTTCTTTTTTAATTTTTGAAACAGGGTCTCACTAAGTTGCGGAGGGCCTCCCCAAGTTGTTAAGGCTGGCTTCCAACCTGAGATCCTACTGTCTCAGCCTTGTGAGTACTGGGATTACAGGCATGCACCACCACACCTGGCTTCTGGAAGTCCCCTTGACCTTGACCATCCTTTATATTTGTTCAGGGCCTCTGCCAGCAAGGACAGGGATAAAGAAGTGAGTGTGGGAGCCGGGCGTGGTGGCGCACGCTTGTAATCCCAGCATTCAGGAGGCTGAGATTACCCGTAGGATCCGGGTTCGCGGCCAGCCTCAGCTACATAGTGAGGCCCTCTGCAACTTAGTGAGACCCGGTTTCAAAATAAAGAATAAAAAATAGGGCTGGGGGTGTAGCTTGGAGGTAGAATGCCCCTGTATCGCAAAAAAAATAAAATAAAATAAGAAGAAGTGAGTGTGGGCCACCGTGAAAACTAAGTATCTTTTTCCCATCTCCAGAAAGTCATGCTATGGGTCCATGAAGGGTCTAAACTCAGTCTGCCAGTAGCAATCAACAGAATACGATGGGTTCATACACCCAGCAGAGTGGACAGATCCCCCTTGGGGCACACATGTCCCTGTACTGTTGTTGACAGGCTCTAGGGGGCACTGCTGTGCTCCTGGCTGAGCCTGGAGGAACTGACCTCACCCCACTGAGCCTTAGTTTTGTAATCTGTTGATTGGGCAGTACTTGTCACATGACCTAGTGAGAATTAAAGGGGACAGCACATCATATTCTGTCTCCAACTTAACCCTCTCGTTCCCCTCTGCCCAAGCCCCTGGGAAGAACCCCCACAGTGGTCTCTGTTTAACTCCAAGACTCTTTTATGGATCATCCCAATAAATTCATTTTCCATTTTCTCCATGAACCCCAGGCCTCCAAACAGGAGAGCTTGAACTGTTCCCAAATCCCCAAGAATGATTCAGGTAAAGCCGAATGAGGCTCGGTGAAGTTCATCGTCCTTCGAGTGTCTCCCAAGAGCCAACCTGGGCCCCACCAACCTCAAGTGGCCTAAAGCTGCTGGGCCCTCCCCAAAGCCATTGGCTTCAGTCCCCCACAGCAGCTGCCCCGGAGGCTGGGCAGGGCTGGGGCTGCAGTGGGGCTGCTCCTTAGTATTCCCTAAGCTACTCCTGGGCTTCTCAGCTGTGCTGGCCAGCACACAGAGGCCGGTGTCTGAATGCACAAATCCCACTTAGGTGTGAAGAGCATCCAACGAGGCCAGGAGCAGGCGGACTCCCACAGGCTCAGCCATGGCGGGGGGACAGCAGGCCCTTCCCTCTGGGGCCAGTGGAGAGGGACCTCCCACTGTCTCAGGTCATCAGGGGACCTCTCTTTGGAGGCTCAGGAGAGCCCCCCAGAAACACTGGCTGTCCATCATTTGCCTCACTGAGGCTGTAGTCAGTCTTAGGGACAGTGTCACTGGACCATTCTGCTATTCATCATTGGCCAATGTGGCTTCAAACACGGTGGGAATCTACAGGGGCTCTGCTGTGATCTCCATGTACATTCCTTCTGTGCAAGCCTGTGCACGGGAGGCATTCCCCCAACTACCACCAGTGATGCTCGCTTTCCTCCCCAAACCCATGTGTGTATAGGAAAGCAGACCATGGCTATAGAACTTGATTCATCCTCTTCCACCCAAAGCAAAAGAAACAACCTCTGCAAAGCAGGACCTCTCGTCACCTCCCAGTTTCTAGACAGAAACCAGTTATCAAAAGGCAAAGTGAATCCAGGCTTGGTGGCACATGCCTGTAATCCCAGGACTTGGGAGGCTGATACAGGAGGATCACAGGTTCAAGGCCAGCCTCAGAAAACTAGCAAAGCCATCAGCAACTTGGTGAGACCCTGTTTCAAAATAAAAAAATAAAATAAAATAAGGCTGGGGATGCAGCCTCAGAGGTAGAATGCCCCTAGGTTCAATCCCCAATACTGAAAAAGAGGGGGAGGTGCAAACTGAAAAAGGGCCAACAGGGCTCAACTGATATGAAAATGCTCTCAAAATAACACTAGGTTAAAAGACACGGGATTTGGCACAAATGGGTACACTCCAATTTTGTCTACAGAATCTATATTTTCATATGTCTGAATAGAAGAAAAATATTGTAATGAACTTGACCAAGATGTGGATAGTAGTCATTTCTGGGTGGTGGAGTGATGCATGGGGACATTTTTATTTTTGAGTCCACACCCTC
>PVLC010032352.1:0-18220 GCA_004027655.1 Graphiurus murinus
ATAGCCAAACTATGGAAGCAGCCAAGATGTCCAACCACAGATGAATGGATTACAAAACTATGGGATATGTACACAATGGAATTTTACTCAGCCATAAAGAAGAATAAAATCATGTTCTTTGCAGGGAAATGGATGCAACTGGAAAACATTATGTTAAGTGAGATTAGTCAGTCTCAAAGAGTTAAGAAGCATATGTTCTCCCTAATACGTGGATGCTAGGGAGAAGATGGGGCATAGGAGGGTCTCCAGATGAAAAAGAGAGATCCTTGATAAACAAAGAAGTTGAATTAATTGTAATGGATGCATGGGGCAGAGGGACACCCTAAAGCACAGGATGTACTTACACAATCATATCAAGGTCACTCACTGAAGTAAACCTGAGGGGGAGGGAGAGAGAGGGAATGGGGTGGGAATTGGGGAAGGGTCATATGAGAATTGTGTGCAAATATGTTGTTAACAACTTGTACTTAACAGAGATGTATGCTATATTGCACGAATTACTACAATAAAAAATAAAAAAAATAAAAATAAAAACCTCCAACTGGGGTGGGAATTTGGGAAGTGGTCAAATGAGAATTGTGAGCACATATATGGTTATCAATTTGTACCTAACAAAGATGTGTGCTTATAATGTATGAATAAAAATAAAAATTAAAAAAAAATAAAAATAAAAACCTCCCACAAAAAACCCCTCCCCCTCCATAGGGGGGATGGGTCCCTCAAAGAAACTATTAATTAAAGTCTTGGGAGATAAAGCTTTATCCCTTGTGGTTCCCCTTCTGCTCTTTTTTGATTGGTCATAATTTGGTCTTGGAAACCCAATGTCTTTTGCTCAGTTTCCAGCTTCAATCCTTAGTTTGAATCTCTATCCCAAAGATCAGTGGGCTCTTATACTTTCCTGGCATTGCTCGTCTGAATACCTGTTCTGTCCCCTTTGATCATGCTTGGGTCTGAAGTTTTGCATTAACTGGTACTGTTACCTTTGTATCTATCAGTACTCCATTTCTTTGTTTTTTTATATAGATGGACTCTTTTAACCCTTCCTTTTCTCAGATCCTCTGCACTGCCTCAGAATGACTTGCTCAACATAGGATATTTATAGCAGGTTAGGGATAAGAACTTGGTTCTCCTGATCTCTAGTATGAATTTTTCCAGTGGAAAGTGTGAAACCTTTTTTAAAAAACTCTGTAGTTGTGGGTTAGATTAATATTCTCAGTTTCTGTGCTCAGGGCTTGTTTGAACTCTACAATGAGTGCAGTATGAGCATTTTTAGAAAATAGTTCTGAGGAAGTGAATGTTTCTTTATAGGTCAGACCTGCTTTGTTAAGTTTTTCCTTTCTGTCAAGCAAGTTCCAAATTTACAATTGAATTCCTTTTTGATTACACAGAAGTGCCTCCTTGCTATCTCATTAAAGATGAATATTTCTCCCTTTAAAATTTAAATATAATGGAAGATAAGCTGACAAAGACTTGAAATGCTGTTACAGAAGCAGATTTCTTTAAATTCAGGGAAAATAAACTATTCTACATTTTTAAAAGACAACCTGTTATTCAAAGAACCATTTATAATTAATTTTTGTGAAAATTTTCACTAATGGCAATTAAACAATTTCAATAAGAATGTGGCATCACTACCAATCTCACTAACATGTATGGGAAGGGGTAGGGATGGGATGGGGCATACAGAGGGAATCACAAGTGCTATGTGCATGTGCATTTATATATCACTTTGAACTTCACTATGATATACAATTACAAAGCTCTAATGAAAGCATATTAATGAAATAATGTAAAGAATAGAAGGAAAACTAGGGATGGGAAGAGAAATGGTTGAGAGAGCTTTCTGTTGATGCTAAAAAAAACCCCAAAAACAAAAAACAAAACTATTGGGATAAAGCGCACATATAAAATGTGCATAGATTTGAAGGTATTATTTGAAAAGCTACAGTTACTTCCTGTGTTTGAAGGCTAGGGTTAATATACTACCTATCATATTTCAATGTAGTTTGATTAGAATTGGCAGAGGTATGATATAAAGAATTACAATATTGAAGTATTGTTTATATAGAGACAAGGGTTCTCTCATGATGCAGTTTCTCACCTTACCACTTTAAAGAACCCAAAGACTTCATCTTTTAAAACCTGGTAAGTTTTATTGCAATGTGAGAACTTTTTCTCCAAGCCTCCAAAGTCTGAAGGGTATTTGGGTTCTTTACAAAAGTCAGTAAACATTAAATCAAAGAAGAGAATAAAGTCAATTTCAATTAAACCTCTAATGTTTATGACCATATGCTTGTGTTCTAGATTCTGTAAATTATGACCCTCCTGGTTCTCTTCAACTAAACATTTTAGGCTCTTGAGCATAAAAAGAAGTAAAAATACTTTCCTTTTCTGTTCATTGAAGTAACGCCTTTGTTTGAAGAGACAACCTTTCTAAGTGAAAATCTACTTGTTTGATTGGGACTTATGTTTGATAAAACTGCTTCTCTTGCCGGGCGTGGTGGCGCACGCTTGTAATCCCAGCATTCGGGAGGCTGAGACCGGAGGATCCGGGTTCGCAGCCAGCCTCAGCTACCTAGTGAGGCACTCCACAACTTAGTGAGACTCGGTTTCAAAATAAAAGAATAAAAAATAGGGCTGGGGGTATAGCTCGGAGGTAGAATGCCTCTGAGTTCAATCCCCAGTACTGCAAAAAAAATAAATAAATAAAAAAAAAACTGCTTCTCTTTCACTTAAATTGTTTAATCCTGAGATTTTTTATTTTATTTTTTATTGATGATGCATTGTAATCATACATCTTTGTTAGGTACAAGCTGATAAAGGCATATATGCACACATTTCTCATTTAAACCTTTCCCAAATTCCCACCCCACTCCCTCCTCCTCCCTCCTTCTCAAGTTCAGTTTAGTGATTGACTTTGATATATTTGTGAAAGTACATCATGTGCATTAGGGTGCCCCCCCATCCATCACCTTCAGTTAATCATCTGGAGTCCCTCTTATGCCCCCTCTTCTTCCTAGCATCCACATATTAAGGAGAACATATGCTTTTTTACTCTTTGTGACTAACTAATCTCACTTAACATAATGTTTTCCAGTTGCATCCATTTACCTGCAAATAACATGATTTTGTTCTTCTTTATGGCTGAGTAAAATTCCATTGTGTACATATCCCATAGTTTTGTAATCCATTCATCTGTTGATGAACATCTTGGTTGTTTCCATAGTTTGACAATTGTGAATTGTGCAGCTATAAACATAGATACACACGTGTTGGTATGAAAATTTGGTTTCCATTCTTTTGGGTAGATACCCAGAAGAGGTATTGCTAGATCATATGATAGGTTCATTCCCATTCATCTGAGGATCCTCTATACTGTTTTCCAAAGTGGTTGCACTAATTTGTAAACCCACCAACAATATATTAGGGTTCCCACTTTTCCACAGGCTCTCCAGCATTTGTTGTTGTTCATGTTTTTTTTTAAAGGGCTATAGAAACACTTCCTTTGCACCCTTGCCGGCATTTATTGTTGTTTGTGTTTCTTATGATTGCCATTCTGATTGGAGTTAGGTGAAATCTCAAGGTAGTTTTGATTTGCATCTCTCTGATTGCTAATGATGTAGAACATTTCCTCATACATTTATTGGCCATTTGTATTTCTTCTTTTGTGAGGTGTCTATTTAGAGCCTTTGCCCATTCTTTGATTGGGTTACTTGTTTTCTTAGCTGTGATTTTTGTGAGTTCTCTGTATATGCTATATATTAGTCATCTATCAGAAGAGTAGCTGGCAAAAATTTTCTCCCACTCTGTGGGCTCTCTACTGAGGTTCTTGATAGTTTCTTTTGCTGTACAGAAGCTCTTCAGTTAAATGCAATCCCATGTATTGATCTTCCTTTGAGTTGCTTGTGCTTTTGTGGTCTTGTTGAGAAAGTTTTTACCTGTGCCTATGTGTTGTAGTATTGGCCCTATGCCCACCTTAAGTAGCTGCAAGGTCTCTGGCCTGACTTCCAGGTCTTTGATCCACCTTGAGTGTACTGTTGTGTAGGGTGAGAAAGTGGGGTTTATTTCCATTTTTCCTGCATATGGTGTTGTTCGTGTTTTTTATGATTGCCATTCTGATTGGAGTTAGGTGAAATCTCAAGGTAGTTTTGATTTGCATCTCTCTGATTGCTAATGATGTTGAACATTTCCTCATACATTTATTAGCCATTTGTATTTCTTCTTTTGTGAGGTGTCTGTTTAGATCCTTTGCCCATTTTTTCATTGGGTTACTTGTTTTCTTAGCTGTGATTTTTGTGAGTTCTCTGTATATCCTAGATATTAGTCATCTATCAGAAGAGTAGCTAGCAAAAATGTTTTCCCACTCTGTGGGCTATCTGTTTAGGTTCTTGATAGTTTCCTTTGCTGCACAGAAGCTCTTCAGTTTAATGCAATCCCATGTATTGATCTTCCTTTGAGCTGCTTGTGCTTTTGGGGTCTTGTTGAGAAAGTTTTTACCTGTGCCTATGTGTTGAAGTGTTGGTCCTATGGCCTCTTCAAGTAGCTGCAAGGTCTCTGGCCTGACTTCCAAGTCTTTGATCCACCTTGAGTTGACTCTTGTGCAGGATGAAAAGTGGTGCTTATTTCCATTTTCCTGCATATGGTTAACCAGTTTTGCCAACATCATTTGTTGAAGAGTCTATCTTTTTTCTAGTGTATATTTTTGGCTCCTTTGCCAAAAATCAGTTGACTGTAAGCACGTGGGTCTGTTTCTGAATCTTCAATTCTGCTCCATTGGTCTATGTGTCTGTTTTTGTGCCAATACCATGCTGTTTTTATTACTGTGGCTTTGTAGTAGGGTTTGAAGTCAGGTATTATGATACCTCCTGCATGGTTCTTGTTGCTAAGAACTACTTTGGCTATCCTGGGCTTTTTTTGGTTGTTCCCAATGAATTTAAGGACTAATTTTTCTATGTCTGTGAGGTGTGACCTTGGTAATTTCATGGGTATTGCACTGAATCTGTAGATCACTTTTGTGAGGATGGCCATTTTAATGATATTTATTCTGCTTATCTAAGAGCACGGAAGATCTTTCCATCTTCCGAGGTCTTCATCAATTTATTTTTTCAACCTTCTATAGTTTTTCTTATAGACATCTTTTACCTCCTTGGTTACATTTATCCCTAATTATTTTATTTTTTGGTGTGCTATTGTGAGTGGAGTTGTTTTCTGGATTTCTTTTTCCATGGATTGATGGTTAATATACAGGAAAGATTCCGATTTTTTAAGATTGATTTTGTATCCAGACACTTTGCTGAATTTGTTTGACTTTCTTGGGTCTTCTTAGTATAGTATCATGTCATCTGCAAAAAGGGACAGTTTTAGTTCTTCTTTCCCTATTTTTACTCCATTGATTTCCTTCTCTTGCCTCATTGCTCTAGCTAGAGTCTCAGGTACTATATTGAATAGAAGAGGTGATTATGGACATCCTTGTCTTGTTCCTGTTTTTAATGGGAACTCTTGCAGTTTTTCTCTATTTAATATGATGTTGGCTATGGGCCTATTGTATATTGCCTCTATTATGTTGAGGTGTTTTCCTTCTATTCTGATTCTCTGCAGTCCTTTTAGCATCATTGGGTGTTGGATCTTGTCAAATGCTTTTTCAGCATCAATTGAGATGATCATGTGATTTTTGTCTTTGATTCTGTTTATGTTGTCAATTGCATGGATTGTTTTTTGTATGTTGAACCAGCCTTGCATCCCTGGGATGAACCTGGCTTGGTCATGGTGTATAATTTTCTTTATGTGGTCTTGAATGCACATTGCTAGTATTTTGTTTATCAGTTTTGCATCTAAGTTCATCCATGATATAGACCTATAGTTTTCTTTTCTTGAGCTGTCTTTATTTGGCTTCAGTGTTAATGTGATGTTGACTTCATAGAAAGTGTTTGGGAGGTTCCCGTTTCTTTCTATCTCACACAATAGTTTGAGGAGTATTGGGATTAGCTCTTCTAAAAATGTTTTATAAAATTCACTTAGAAAACCATCTGGCCCTGGGCTTTTGTTTGATGGTAAACTCTTTATTACTGTTTGTATCTCTTTGATTTTTATTGGTCAGTTAGAGTTTTCTATATCTTCTTGACACAATTTAGGAAGGTTATATGTGTTTAGAAATTTGTCAGTTTCTTCTAGATTTTCCATTTTGTTAGAGTATAGTTTTTCAAAATAGTTTCTGATGATCCTCTGTATTTCCATACTGTCAGTAGTAATATCCCTTTTTTCATCTCTTTTTTATTTTTTCAAGAATTTCTCCCCTTATTCTATGAACCAATCCTTGTTCAGCAGTGTGGTGTTCAGTCTCCATGTGTTTACATGGTTACTCTGGGTCTTATTAGAGTTGATTTCTAGTTTCAGTCCATTGTGGTCTGAAAAGATGCAGGGAATTGTGTAACATTTTTTCAATTTGCCAGTCTGTGCTCGCTTTGTGGCCTGGAATGTGGTCTGTTTTTGAGAAGGTTCCATGTGCAGCTGAGAAAAATATGAATTCAGCTGTAGTTGGGTGAAAGAGTCTATGTGTCTAATAGATCCATTTGGTTTATGGTATTCTTTAGGTCTGAGGTGTCTCTACTGACCTTTTGTTTAGAAGATTGGTCTAGTGGTGTGAGAGGAGTATTGAAGTCTCCCAGCATTAGTGTATTGGGATCTATGTGTGTCTTTATATCATGCAGAGTTTGTTTTATGAAAGTGGCTGCAACTGTGTTTGGGGCATAGATGGTGATAATTGTTATTTCCTCTTGCTGGATTGTTCCTTTTACTAGTAAAAAAAATGACCTTCTTCATCTCTTCTGATAAGCGTAGGCTTGAAGTTTAATTTATCTGATACCATGGTTGGTACTCCTGCTTGTCTTCAAGTTCCATTGGCATGGATTACGTTACTCCAGCCCTTCACCTTTATTTTGTGGGAATCTTTGCTTGTAAGGTGTGTTTCTGGCAGGCAGCATATAGATGGACTCTGGGTTTTAATTCATTTTGCCACTTTATGCCTTTTTATTTGGGAGTTGAGACCATTTTTGTTCAGTGTGATTATTGAAAGATGATTTTTAATTCCTAACATTTTGAGTTTTGACTTCTGTTTTCGGTGGTGTTTATTCTTTGCTTAGTTGTTTGCTTCCTGGAAATTATTGTTTCTCTGGTTCTGACATTTACTTGTTAGTTCTTCTTTGTAGTTAATCTCTTTGAGTATTTTCTCTAGTGCTGGTTTGGAAGACAAAAATTCTTTCAGTTTCTGTTTGTCATGGAAGGTTTTTATATTCCCATCAATTTTGAGAGAGAGTTTTGCTGGGTAGGAGAAAGTTGGCTGCAAGTTATTTTCTTTCAGAGTTTGTAATATGTTACTCCAGCTCCTCCTGGCTTTCATGACTTCATTTGGGAGGTCTGGAGTGATTCTAATTGGTTTGCCTCTAAATGTCACTTGGCCTTTTACTTTTGTTGCCTTTAGAATTCTCTCCTTAGCCCCTACATTAGTCAGCTTGATTATTATGTGGCGTGGTGAACCTCTTCTTTGCTCATCTCTTGAGGGAATTCTATATGTTATCTCTACCTGTATGTCAACTTCTCTTTCTGATTGGAAAATTCTGTGATATTACTTCTTTGAAAAGATTGTTTATTTCATTAATTTAAACTTTTCATCCCTCTTCTTTGCCCATTATTCTTAGGTTAGCTCTTTTAATATTCACCCATATCTCATAGATGTCCAGTTCATACTTTTGAACATTATTTCTAAATTATGTACTATGGATTCATTTTTTTGAGTCGTCTCCTTCTAAGTATGATATTCTATTTTCCATGTGGTCTAATCTACTGTTCCTAGTTTGTACTGATGCTTTTACTTCAGTTATTGCATCTTTCAATTCCTTCAATGCTTCTCTTTGGTTCCTGTTCAGTGTGTCAGATTCTTTTCTTATTTGTTCCTTTATTTCTTTCCAACTCTTCCTACATTCTTTCTCAAAATCCTGTATTGTATCTAGTATTAAAGATATGAATTGTTCTTCTGGTAATCTCTGTCATTCTGTGTTGGTGAGATCTGTTATTGTGGGGTTGTGGTGGCTCATTGTTTCCTTGCTATTTTTCCTTCCAGTGGTTCCCCTGTTCTTAAGTTAATATCTTTGTTGCTCTCGCAAGCTTTCTTGTCCAATCTCTGCAGTGGGGGTTTAGAGGTGTCCACTGGTATATACAGGGACAGGTTGTGTTCAGTGGTAAAGGTTGGGTGAGAAGTCACAGTGATGAATGCAAGAATAGGGTAAAGTAGCATGCATGGTCCAGTTGAATAAGAAGTTAGGTGTGTTGAGGTGATATATTGTAAAGATTAGATATAGTGGATATGTCAGGGGATTCGGGTAGTCAATGTAGAGTTTTAAGTGTGGTAGTATGAGATGGCCTTGATATGAGAGAGGGAAAAAAGGAAAAAGCAAAAAGAAAAGAAAAAGTGTTGAGGAGAAGAATATAGATGGGAGAGAGGGAGGGAAACTTGGAAAAGGGATAAGGATGAGAGTTAACAAAATGAGCAAAAAGTAATAAAGCAACTAATCATCCAAATAAAAATAAATAAATCAAAGAAATACAACAAAAACAGAGTAAAAACAAATAAAACAGAACACACAGACACACACACACATACACACACACACACACACACACACACACACACACACACCAAAAAACAACAAGAAGAAACAAAAAAAAAATCCTGCTAGTTTGTAAGTACAGAGCTGAGTTGGCCTCTGCAGCCATTTTGGGTCTGTGTGAATATTTTTCACCTTTTAAATATCTGATCACTCTATTAGATATTGGAGCATGTCTCTTGCATTCTTATTTGCTCTCTCTGTCAGTGCAGGCTGGGAGTTCTGCTGATGCCTCTCCTTCTGTAAGCTTGTGTCTCTGAGCTCTCCACAGGGCCTGTTTCCATGTCTTTGCTGGTGGTGGGAGTACAATCTATATGCCAGGCATTTTCCAGTGTGCCTGGAAGGTCTCTATGCCCTTTGTTCACTGGGACTCTCCCGCGCTTCTGCTCCTATCCAATTACTAGAAAGGCAGGTGACTGAGTTTGTCCTTTGTATAGGGGCCCTGAACCCTGGAGGTGCAATTTAACTTACAGATCCCTGCTGCTCTGCCTTCAGTGGGAGGGGTTATCTGGGGTGTCCTTGCTGCAGGCTTAAGACGGTTGTGCCAGGTTTTCTTGATCGCTGTTGGTCCTGCAGGGATATGCTGCCTGATTAGGGTTTGGAGTTCCTTAATGGATTACTCCACTTCTGGTAGCTGGAGGCACATGAGGTCATTGGAGTTCTTGGTGCTAACAGACACTGCTCTGGGCAGCGGGCAAAATTGCAGCTGCCAGTTTGGATAATGCACGGGCTCCTTTTTTCTCCCTGGGTTCTGTTCAGCTGCTTTTGTTGCTTGTTCACTTTTTTGACTGCTCTGCTTCTCTTTCCTTTCGTAAATAAGCTGCTTTTGGGGCAGTTTTGATTCAAGCTCTGAAGTGCAGTTGATTGCTGCTCTGGCTCTGGAGGGAGAGGTGAGCTGGGGTGGTCCCAAGCGGGCTTAGGCTGGTTGTACCATACGTTTTTGTCACTGTGGAAGGTGCGGGGATGTGCTGCCTGGTTAGGATGTGGAGTTCTGGAGTCACTTATTCCATGTCTGGTCACTGGGTATGCAGGAGGTCTTTAGCTATCTCCATGTTAATAGACCCCTGAGTTGGGTGGCTGGCTTAATGGCCACTGCCACTCCACAGTGTGGTGCTGCTGTTCCGTTGGCAGGCTCCTTTGCTGTCCCTGGTCAGGTTTCTGGGGTCTCTTTAGCTGTAGTTAAATTTTCATTGCTTTGTTCACTTTTTGTCTTTTTTCTTTTGTTAAGAAGCTGCTTTTATGGTAGATTTGATTCAAGCTCATAGCACCTGAGGGAGGTGTTTCATTCAGACACCATCTTGGGCTCTCTCAAACATTTTAAATTGTAGTAGATAATGCCATATTGTTCTGAGAAGGATGCCACTAATTTGTATGCCTGTCCACAGTTGCATGAAAGTGCACATTTCCTTGTATTCTCATGATCACTGGATTTTTATTTACCACATTAATTTTGTCAACTAATAGAGTAGAAATTATGTCTTATTTTTGTTTTAATTTACCTTTGCATGATTATCCATTAGTTTGAGGATCTTTCTTTTTTAAATTTCTTTTGTGTAATACTTTTTCAAAACCTCTGTCTACCTTTTCCATTCAATTATCAGTCTCTCTTTTTTAATTTAAAGAAGTTCCTAGTACAAATCAGATCAGTCTGCCACTTGTTTTTAATTTTAAAAATGGTGTCTTTTAATTTTCAAATAGTCAAATCTGTCTTTTTCTGTAGTTAGTTTTCATGAATGGCATCATCAGAAACCTAGATGGATGTATGTATTTTTCTAATGTGATTATGATTAAGTCTGCTATGCTTTATTCCACAGGTTGATTATAAAAACCAAAATCAAACAGATTTTGCGATATTATGCTTAGTTAATATTGTTCACTTCAGAACCAAGTAGTATGTTTGTAACCTTAAAAAAAGGAAATATAACCTATTAATACCAATCCTTGCTTTTCAGAAGGACATATTGCAAGTATCAAGGACAAATGGATTTTTTATCCATATTTTTAAAGTTATTCAGTGCCTTATCAAAACAATACTATGTTTAGGTTTTTTTACATATAGATCATGCATTTGTTTTTCTTAGCATTTATGATTGTCTCTCACTTGTTATCTGTATAGAAAGGAAGCTAGCTTTAATTTTTGCATGCTAAGCAGTAGGATTAAGTTGAACAATAAACGAAACATTAGGTTATTAAGACACTGAAGTTTTTGAATGTGGTAATGCATACAAAACCAGGATTTTTAAAAGCAGGCCAGGAGCTGTGGCTCTTTTTGGTTTCATTTCAAGAACTTCTCTTCAGTAGGAATACACATAAGCACCTAACTGGTAAATCTGAGGTCTCAGTAAAAACTAAATGATTCTTACAGTACCATCCAAAGGTGAAATCTAAATTGTGTGAAATCCAATAGAAACTATTTGTTTCTTTTTTTTTCTTCATTTTTTTGTACTAGCGATTGAACTCAGGAGAATTCTACCTCCTAGTTACAACCCCAGTACTTTTCATTTTATTATTATTGTTTAAAATATTGAAACAGGGTCTTACTAAGTTGCTGAGGGTCTCCCTAAGTTGCTGCGGATAGTCTTGAACCTGTGGTCCTCTGGTCTCAGTCTCCTAAGTAAAGGGATTACAGGCATATGCCACCCTCCCTGATTGGAACTATTTGTTTCTTAATGGGACATGAAGAAAAGGCATTGGGAAATGTATATCCTCCTCAGGTATCTTAGAGAAATGAGGAGGAAATTTTTGAAAAAGCTATTAAATTTTTGAAAGGACTTGTTACAACACAGCAACATATCTATTATGTGACACAGAATGATGTACAGAAGGACTTTCAAAATCAGGCAATTGCCATAGTTAGAGTTATTTTAAGATACTGGAGACTTCTTTATATTTTCTCAATGCAGAATTATCTTTAAAATGATGGACTACATATTTAGAATAGGGGCAATTGGTGAGAAAAATGGGAATGCCAGCTTCAGAGCATAAATTTAGCAGAAAAGTTCTTCCCTGAAAGATAAAATGAACTTACATGCTGGTTGGACTCATTTGTTCCAATTTTCCTCTCATTTCTCTTACTAAATGATCTCACAGCCATCAGTACAGCCTGTGGTTTTTGCAATCTTCACTGATATTCTTATACAAGGTTCCATGGCTTATCTCATTTATATCTTCCTCTTGCTTTAAACAGGCAATACAAACAAACAAATGCCAAACAAAAACCAGACTGTGAATTGAAATTCATTCTCTTTTGGATGTTGAGAATCCTATGTATACCTCTATGCTAAAAATTCATACATTTAGCCTTGACTTTTAATACCTACTAAGAATAAAGCATGGAGTATCAATTTCATATTTGTTCTGTTACAACTCAGCATGACTGTTATCATCCTCTGTTAAGTAAATATTCAAGCCCATGCTGAGGGCTTAAATTGCCACAGCTCCTTAATAGCTGGATCTTGAGCAAGGCTCAGTCCGCTGGAGTCCTGCAAGGCAGATGATTCCAAAAGAAGGAATGTGTGGCAGATCCCACTTTGCATTATGTTATATTCTGGAAATTTTGGGTGCTTTGGGTTTTGTTTTCACATTAATTGTAAAGAAAAATTTCTTAGAAACATGTGGCCTGACAGAAGTGATCTCTTAGCTGAAAAAGCAGTGCCTCAAGACAACCCATAAGAAATTCATTAACCACATACAAACATTAGTCAGGAAACGGGCTTTGCAAGCTTAGTTACTAAACAGCCTTATGTTTCCTCTTAGCACACAGATATAGAAACTAAATAAGCCAAAGAGACTTAGGTCTACTATTTTATCTATGAGTAAAGAAGGCTTTAATACAGATAGTTTGTCCACTTCCCCCTTGTCTTCCTAAAATTTTACCGGACACATTAACTCTCTAGCTGCCTGAGAAAAAGATAAGAACACTGCTTAAAGGAGCTAAACAAATAGTAAAGATTGAAACTATTCATTGTTAACCTTTAACACTGCTTTGTACTAAAAGAATCTTTATATATGTATTGTATTTTGTAACTACTGTTTTCTTAATCCCATCAAATACCATGGGAAATGGCTTTTCTAGTTAAAGATGTGTTTACTCAACCTTTAGAAAAATAAGACTGAAAAAAATTCCTGCTCTATATGCCTCACTGCAAAAAAGATATCATAAAAAACAGCTACCTACAAGCAATAAACAGATGTGCTTCTACACTGCATGTAGTGTGAGCGTATTCTCTTGACCTCATCTCAATCCACACCTATTGAAAGACCCCCGACCCCACTGCCTCATGGGCTGACCCCAGCATTAAATGGCAGTTATAAAAATTATGTTTCATGAAGGTGGAGTCATTGTCAACCTTTATATGCTTATTAAGTCCTGGACAAGCTTCTGGTAGCCATGTGGCTCTGTCCTTTGAATTAATACCAAATAATAATCTAGAGGAGGGGTGAATAGGGTTGATAATTTACTTCAGTTAATATATAGTTCATTTCAACATGTCCTTTGAATTCAAATACTTGGTGGTGACTGTGATTGAAATTACATAGCAGCAGGAATGAAAATATTTTCTGTAAAAAATGAATGGCTGAGAACATTAAACTAGTTTTCTGTGAGAGAAAATGTGTATTCTCTCACAGAGACCACTGCTGATCACTTTAAGAGTAGCCTAAATAATTGAGGAACTTGTAAATCTTTATGAGTTGACATTTAAGAGTACTTTTGATTTAAAGATGACAATAGAAAGGTGGTTTGTTTAATGCTATGTTAGGAAAAACAGACCTCTAATTTTACATTACACAGGACTATGGTTATGAAAAGGAAAATGACTAGAAATTACAGAACAAATTATGTTTATTTTCAGACATCTTATGAAAAAGAAAAGTAAGCAAGCATTGGAATTATAGGGTAGGAAAAACTGAAAACCAATATGTAAAAACTAAAGTGACCAATTATCGCATATTTCTACCTTCCACACATGATATTTATTCTTTCACAAATACTCAGATGCCCTCAGGCTTAACACTGTATCATAATTTACTTAGCCTCAAATAATTAAATGTTATTTAAGCTACTTATTGTAGTACAGCTCTTTACAAAAGATGTAGTAATCATTGTTTAGTTTTTTGGAACATAAAAGGTAAAACTCTTTGACCTAGGATATCACAAAGATAGTTACTGGCTTTATGATGGTTTGACTTAAGATTTTTAACTTTCCTATGGGGTAGAAGCATTATGCATTCAATAGAAACTGTGCTTTGAATTTTGATCTTCTCCCAGTTTTTTCGCTGGCCTTCTAACAGTTGCAGGGGAGGTTTCTGTGGTGAAATTCCCTTGATAGAAGAACACAGGCAGAATTGCCATCTGGAGGAGAATAAAACAACAGTTTTATTTAGTAGAATTGTCCCTTATACAGGTTTCCAGGCACACACATCATGGTAGTGTAAAGTGTGCATGTGCATTGTGTATTACCTGGTCATACTTACATAACTGCAGCTGAGCTCATCTGCCCTGAGCAGGGTAAGATGGCGGAGGTCACGTCTTCACCACTGGCCTATATTGCCTCTGGGCCCCCACAGCTCCCAGTCAGTCTTGTGAGCAGGAGGGGTAATGTAGTCTATTGTGTTAGTAAACTATGATTTTGCATGTATTAAGTGAACTTTCAACTTACAATATCTTCAATTTACTATGAGTTTGTCAGGACATAACCCAAAAACTTCACTATTTTACCATGTTAAAAAAAATAGATGCCTCCAAGAGGCTGATTGGTTAGATTTGCCTGGGGCAGAGCTCTTCTTAGAAACTCCCATTTTTTCCCGCTGTGGTGGAAAATGACCTCTAGATCAAGGAAAGATTGCTCTCAGGTCTACTTATTAATGTGGCAAAGTCTTATGAAAAAAAGGTCCTCTACTGAAATGTAGAGGGTGTTACTTTCCATGACTGCTAAGTGGTAAGAGGTGGGATAAGTCAATCCACATGTTGGACTTCTTTGAAAGAAAAACAAATAATCCTGAATCTCTCCCTATGAAGGTGTAAAGAACACTTAAAATTAGAAACAAACAGATCTTCCTTCAAACACCTACATGTTCTAATCTTTTGTGGTCTTTTATTCTTAATTATGTTTTTCTATGTCTAGTTGTCAGAAGTTTTATGGTGAGTAAAGTATGTTTATTTCCCCCTTTAAAAATCTTAGAGACACCTTGAAGAAATAGAATATATGGCTACAAAGGAAAAAATTGCATCTGCAGATTGTGTAAGTATGTCACATTACTTCATAATTTCTGGCTTGAACTCTTCCCCTAGAGACATATTTGAGTCTCGTTTTAGCTGTTTACCCATTGTGTAGAAATTAGGTAAGCCACTTAACTTCTTGAAACTGAAGTTTTTCACTTATAATGTGGAGATTCCAATGTCTTCCTTAACAAGATATGGATATTAATGCATTTGGTAAACTGTATAGCACTGTACAAAAGTATGATACTGTTACTGAATTTTGATACTAGTTTTTATCTCTAACATCTTTGACTGAGTTTCCATTTTTCATTTTCAATGCTCAGCTTTAATCTCAATCTCTCTGAAGTAGAAGCTTCAGTTTTTCTAGACCGGATTATGATAATTTATTCTAAATTGAGGTTATATCATGAACGATGTGCCTACCCAACCAGTTGCCTGTCTCTTCAAGGTAGGATTCATATTTATATATTTCTGTTTTCTAGATTTGTTGTATCTATCAAGTATGTATTATCTGATAATTCCAAAAAGTATATTGAGTTATTTGATAACAAAAAATAGTTCTATACAAGATCCTTAACTCCTCAACAGGGCTTATTGTATATTCAACACTTCAAGATTAATTGTTAACACTTTTATTCATACATATGATTTAACATATTTGTGTGTGTGTGTGTGTGTGTGTATTGTATTTCTTGGGATCAGTTTTTCTGAAATAACAGTATAGGTCAAAAGCCATGAATATTGTTTATGGCTGTTGCTACCTATTACTAAACTGTTGCTACCTATTACTAAAGTAAATTAATGATGTGAATAAATGTACAAGACTTTTAATCTACCCCTACTGATGAGGAATTGAAGCAAAAGGAAGGTATTTTACTTGTCCAAAGAGTGGGACTAAATCACAGATAAATACATGGCAGGTGAAAGATTGACTGGTCATGAGCCATTTCCTTTCCCTTTCTTTTCTGCTAGAGTCTACCTGGCTGAACCCATGAAAGAAACTGAACATTCAAGATACTTGCTTCCCTAGCTTCATCAGTGATGGAGGAATGAAAATAGAACCTACCCTCCAGTCCTGAGAACAATTATGCTGGCATGGGCTGCTGCCCATGATTATCTCTTCAAGGTACCATACTTTTTGTGAGCTATGTGACTGCCTCTCTAGAATTTTGAGGTACACTACCTGTGTAGTCACATATAATAGCTAATAGTTTCCCTCCCCAGTTGAGACTTGTGTGAAGTAATTATTTGCACATTGGCTGTGGTTGTTTGCTAGGTTGATTTCTGGAAAGATGGCAACCATCTTATGATGAACATGGTGAGACAAACTTGCAGATGAAGACCGCATTCTGAGGAAAGTGCAAAGGGAGAGAGCAAAGGGAGAGATCCCTAAGGTCCTTAGGTTATTGTGTCCCTAAATTAACCAAGAGACCCCTCAGGTCCTTAGGTTATTGTGTCCCTAAATTATCCAACTCTGTCCAAAGTCTTGTTAAAGAATAAATGCTCTTATCCTGTAATACCTATAAAATTGTTTATTTTGTTGTCATCAAAAGGTCTCTAACTGGCCAAGTGGGCAATTCCTTTGTCTTTGGACTTTTCCCACTAGCTAGGCTAATATTTGTCTGATATATAATCATAATAGAATTGTTTAGTGCTGGCTAACAGCATACTTGGAAGCACTTTTCATAGAAATCTGATTTCATATATTGGAAGTAAAAAGTGGTAGTAATGGCAACCCTCTAAAATACTGTACAATGGCATGGGTGTAATGGGACATGCCTGTAATATCAGGGCTTGATTACATGAGACAGGAGGATTGCAGGTTAGAGACTAGCTTCAGCAATTTTAGTGAGACTCTCAGCAGACTAGTGAGACACTGTTTCAAAACTAAAAATTAAAAAAAAAGGACTGGGGGTATATCTCAGAGATAAAATGCCTTCTGGTTCTATCTTTAGTACCAAAAGGGAAAAAAAAGAAAGAAAATATACCATGAATTTCAAGTCTTGTGAAAGAGAAATTCCAATTTGTTATTATCAAAGAAAGCTTTGGTACAAACACCATTTTAAAATATCTACTTTTCTTTTCTGAGATATATACAATGGCATGAGAGCTGATGGCATAGACACATTTGACATTTTAAAATCTTTCTTACAACTCCCACGTGAAGTCACTCCAGCTTTGTGAGGTCAAAAGCTTCTTTCCCCTGTTCTTCCAATTGGGTAATGTCTTCTTTAATCAGGACAGCTCAGACTGTTTGGGGTGGAAGGTCAGCATCAAATTGATTTTCTTATTTTTCTTCCTCCCACATTATTTTTCATGCAAAATTGTATTTAACCATTTTGTAAGGAATTTAACATATTTTAATTTAGTTTTTGACTTGCAGAAATAAACACAACTAATACTTACAGACTCCAAAGAGGACTCTGATTATACTCCACAGTTAATATAACAAGTCACTACTTCTAATTGTTATGAAATACTTAGTATTATGAAATGATGACAAAGTTATCTTTGTTTCCTTTAGTTATATAGCTTTTGGTATCCATGACAAATTGTGCTCAAATATAATTATTTAGATTTTTTAAAAAGATGCTTATTCCTTATTGTGTTGGGTTGAATTACATTAAATAGGCAGGACCCATCAGGCCTTCAGTAGTACTCTCTTACTGAAATGTGATCTTAATTCTTTAAAGCCCAGGTTCTCTACATAGAAATATTGTCTTGCACTGAGTCCAAATAGATAAAGAATATTTGATGAAATATAACACTCTTTCATGATAAAAAACACTCAATAAAGAAGTCGTAGATGATATCTTCCTCTATCTGATAAGGTACATCTGGAAAATGCCACAATCACCAGCATTCCAAATGTTGAAAGCCTGTGTGCTTTCCCCTTAAGATTAGGAGGAAAACAAAGACATTTGCTCTCACAAATTCTGTTCAACATTGCACTTTAGGTTCTAGCCAGGGCAATTTGGCAAAAACAAAACAAAATGCACTCAGGTTGGAAAGGAAGAAGTAAAATTATTTCTTATTTATTTATTTATTTATTTTTTAGCATGGATTTTTATACATTTCTTGGGTACAACAGGGTTAATTACACATTTTTGTTGGGTACAAGCTAGTACAGGTAAAGATATCCATGCACATATTTCTCATTAACCCTTCCCCAATTCCCACCCACCCTCCCCCTATCCCCTGGTCAGTTTAGTGATTGACTTTGATGTGATCTTGTAAGTACATCATGCTCATTAGGGTGTCCCCCCTCCTCCCATTACCTTCCATTAAGTCAAATTTTTTGTTCACCTAAGAATTCTCTTTCACCTGGAGTCCCTCT
>PVLC010032353.1:0-18221 GCA_004027655.1 Graphiurus murinus
TTTTTTTGCGGTACTGGGGATTGAACTCAGGGGCATTCTACCTCCGAGCTACACCCCCAGCCCTATTTTTTATTCTTTATTTTGAAACCGAGTCTCACTAAGTTGTGGAGTGCCTCACTAGGTAGCTGAGGCTGGCCGCGAACCCGGATCCTCCGGTCTCAGCCTCCCAAATGCTGGGATTACAAGCGTGCGCCACCACACCCGGCAGCAAGACCCTGTTTCAAAAATAAAAATTAGAAACTAGCCGGGCATGGTGGCCCACGCTTGTAATCCCAGCATTCGGGAGGCTGAGACTGGAGGATCCGGGTTCGCGGCCAGCCTCAGCTACCTAGTGAGGCACTCCGCAACTTGGTGAGACTCGGTTTCAAAATAAAGAATAAAAAAAAAATAGGGCTGGGGGTATAGCTCGGAGGTAGAATGCCCCTGGGTTCAATCCCCAGTACCGCAAAAAAAAATAAATAAATAAAAATAAAAATAAAAAAATAAAAATTAGAAACTAGGGCTGGAGATATAGCTCAGAGGCAGAATGCCCCTGGGTTCATTACCAGTATCACGAAAAAAGAAAAAAAAATTTTTTTAAGAACACAGAGGGCTGAGAGTGTAGCTCAGTGTTAGGCAAGTGCCTAAACTGTGCAAAGCCCTAGGTTCAACCTC
Source organism: Graphiurus murinus (assembly GCA_004027655.1). Lineage (NCBI taxonomy): Eukaryota > Metazoa > Chordata > Mammalia > Rodentia > Gliridae > Graphiurus > Graphiurus murinus. Next base: position 655 of record PVLC010032353.1, read on the forward strand.
CAGTACTGTGAAAAAATAAAGAGAGAGAATATGAATTAATTAACGACTGTGATCCAGTCATTCCACTTCTGGATCTTTACCAAAAGAATTGAAAAGTAGGGACCTGCACAGATATCTATACCAATGTTCATGGCAGCATTATTGACAACGGCCAAAAGGTTGGAACAACTCATGTTCATCAATGGAAAATCTCATGTTAGAGGCCATTCTGAGCAACTTAGTGAAACCCTGTCTCAAAATAAAAAGCCAGATGTGGTGGTACACAACTGTAATACCAGTACTTGGGAGGCTGAGGCTGGAGGATCACATGTTCAAACCCAGCCAGTCAGAGAGGCCCTCAGCAAATTTGCAAGACCTATTTCAAAATTTTAAAAAATAGCTGGGCATGGTGGCACACCCATGTAATCCCAGTACTTGAGAGGCTTAGATAGAAGGATCATAGGTTTGCGGCCAGCCTCGGCTACTTAGTGAGGCTCTCTGCAACTTAATGAGACCCTGTTTCAAAATAAAGAATAAAAAAATAGGGCTGAGAGTGTAGCTCAGAGATAGAATGCCCCTGTATTCAATCTCCAGTATCATAAATAAATAAATAAATAAATAAATAAATAAATAAATAAATAAATGGGCTGGGGATATAGCTCAATAGTACAGTTGTTCATAGGTTCAATCCTCAGTACCACCAAAAAAAAAAAATTTTTTTTTTTTTGCAGTACAGAGGATTGAACCCAAGGGCATTCTACCTCCAAGTTACATTCTCAGCCCTATTTTTTATTCTTTATTTTGAAACAGGGTCTCACTAAGTTGTGGAGGGCCTCACTAAGCAACTGAGGCTGGCCTCGAACCCGGATCCTCCTGTCTCAGCCTCTCAAGTACTGGGAGTACAAGGGTGTGCCACCATGCCCAGCTGGGATGCAATCTTGATACACGCTATAATATAGACAAAACCTGAAGAAATTATACTTAGTAAAATAAGCCAGCTACTAAAGGAAAAATATTGTATGATTCCATTTACATAAGATACCTAGTCAAATTCAGAGAAAGAATAGTGGTAGTCAAAGTCCAGAGAATGGGGAATGGGAAGGTTACCATTTAATGGGTAGAGTTTCCACTTGGGAAGATCAAAAAAGTTCTGAAGTTGGAAAGTAATGGCAGATGCACAACCATGTGAATGTACTTAATACCACTGAGTGATACAGTTAGAATAGTTAAGATAGCCAGGTGTGGTGGCGAACACTTGTAATCCCAGTACTTGAGAGGCTAAGACCAGCCTCAGCTACTTAGTGAGGCTCTCCACAACTTAGTGAGACCCTGTTTCAATGGGGCTGGGGGTGTAGCTCAGCGGTAGAACGCCCCTGGGTTCAATTCCCAGTACAGCAAAGCAAAAAAAATAAAAAGGAGTCGGGTGTGATGGTGCACACTTGTAATTCCAGTACTTGGGAGGTTGATACTGGAGGATCTGGGTTCACAGCCAGTCTCAGGTACTCTGCAACTCAGTGAGACCGTTTCAAAATAAAGAATAAAATAGGGCTGGAGGTTGAGACTGGAGGATCTGGGTTCACAGCCAGTCTCAGGTTCTCTGCAACTCAGTGAGACCGTTTCAAAATAAAGAATAAAATAGGGCTGGGGGTGCAGCTCGGAGGTGCCCCTGGATTCAAAACCCAGCACCACACACACACACACACACACACACACACACACACAAAATAGGGTTAGGGGTGTAGTTCGGAGGTAGAACGCCCCTGGGTTCAATCCCCAGTACTGTTTTTTTTGCTTTTTGGTTTTTTGCGGTACTGGGGATTGAACTCAGGGGCATTCTACCTCCGAGCTACACCCCCAGCCCTATTTTCTTATTCTTTATTTTGAAACCGAGTCTCACTAAGTTGCGGAGTGCCTCACTAGGTAGCTGAGGCTGGCCACGAACCCAGATTCTCCGGTCTCAGCCTCCCAAATGCTGGGATTACAAGCGTGCGCCACCATGCCCGGCTCCCAGTACTGTTAATAATATATATATGTACCTCTGAGCTATACCCCCAGCCCTATTTTATAACCCTATAACCCTATTTTATAGGGCTGGGGGTATAGCTCAGAGGTACAATCCCTTGAGTTAAACCCCCAGTATCACCAATAAATAAATAAGTAAAGGCTGAGAGTAGCTCGATGAAAGGAGCAATTGCCCAGCTTGGGGGAGAGGGGATGGATCTGGGCAGGGGTGGCCTGTAATGCCAGTAATCCCAGTATTTGAGAGGCTGAGACAGAGGATTACAGGTTCGAGGCCAGCTTCAGCAATTTAGTAAGACAGTGTTTCAAAATAAAAATGGCTGCGCGTGTAGCTTTGAGGGAAAATGCCCTGGGTTCAATCCCCAGTACCACAAAAAAAAGAAAAGACATTTGTACCCTAAGGTTCATAGCAGCATTCTCCCACAGACAAAAGGCAACCTGTGTGATGCACGATGGAGTATCATTCAGTCACAAAAAGGATGAGGCTGATACATGTTATGACGTGAAGAACTAGGAAAACATTATTCTAAGAGAAATAAGCCTGACACAAAGAGAGACTAATAGTGTATCTTCCTACTACACTAATAGTGTACCCAGAACATACAAATTCATAAAGAAACAATGTAGATTAGAGGTTGCCAGGAGCTAGAAGGAGAAATTGGCACTTACTTTTTTAATGGTTACAAAGTTACTTTTTTTTTTTTTTTTTTTTTTTACAGTACTGGGAATTGAACTCAGGGGCATTCTACCTCCGAGCTATACCCCCAGCCCTAGTTTTTATTCTTTATTTTGAAACCGAGTTTCACTAAGTTACAGAGTGCCTCACTAGGTAGCTGAGGCTGGCCAGGAACCCGGATCCTCTGGTCTCAGCCTCCCGAATGCTGGGATTACAAGCCTGTGCCACCACGCCCGGCTACAAAGTTACTATTTAAAGTGATAAAAAGTTTTAGAATAGACAAATGTTGCTATCTGCACTATATTGTGAATGAAGCTAATGTCAACAAATTGTATACTTTAAAATGGTTTACAAGGCCCAAGCAGGCTAAGATCGGAGGATGGGGGTTCGCAGCCAGCCTCAGCTACTTAGTGAGGCCCTCCGCAATTTAGTGAGACCCTGTTTCAAAATAAAGAATAAAAAATAGGACTGGGGGCGTAGCTCAGAGGTAGAATGCTCCTGGCTTCAATCTCCAGTTCCGCAAAAAAAAAAAAAGGTTTAAAAGGCCCAAGCGTGGTGGCCAACACTTGTAATCCCAGTACTTGGGAGGCTGAGACAGAAGGATTGCAGGTTCCAGGCCAGCCTCAGGTATTAGTGAGGCCCTCCACAACTTAAACTCTGTTTCAAAATAAAGAATAAAAAATAGAGCCGGACGTGGTGGCGCACGCTTGTAATCCCAGCATTCAGAAGGATGAGACCTGAGGATCTGGGTTCGTGGCCAGCCTCAGCTACCTAGTGAGGCACTCCGCAATTTAGTGAGACTCGGTTTCAAAATAAAGAATAAAAACTAGGGCTGGGGGTATAGCTCAGAGGTAGAATGCCCGAGTTCAATCCCCAGTACCGCAAAAAAAAAAAAAAAAAAAGAATAAAAAATAGGGTAAAGCTGGGGTGTAGCTTGGAGGTAGAGTCCCCCTGGGTTATATCCCCAGTAAAATTTTAAAATTTTTTAATATTTGAAAAATTAAAAACTAGCCAAACATAGCGCTGCAGCCCTGTAATCCCAGTACTTGGGAGGCTGAGACAGGAAGATCACAGGTTCAAAGCCAGCCTTGGCTACTTAGTGAGGCCCTCCCCAACTTAGTGAGACCCTGCTTCAATAAAAAAAATAGGAGCCAGGCATGGTAGCGCACACTTGTAATCCCAGCATATGGGAGGCTGAGACCTGAGGATCCAGGTTCACGGCCAGCCTCAGCTCCCTAGTGAGGCACTCCGCAACTTAGTGAGCCGCTGTTTCAAAATAAAGAATAGCCGGGCGTGATGGCACATGCTTGTAATCCCAGTATTCGGGAGGCTGAGACCGGAGGATCCGGGTTTGAGGCCAGCCTCAGCTACCTAGTGAGGCACTCCTGAACTTAGTGAGACCTGGTTTCAAAATAAAGAATAAAAAATAGGACTGGGGGTATAGCTCGGAGGTAGAATGCCCCTGAGTTCAATCCCCAGTACCGCAAAAAAAATAAAATAAAATAAAGAATAAAAAATAGGGCTGGGGGTATAGCTCAGAGGTAGAATGCCCCTAATACCTATCTGATATCTGAGACCCTACAGATACCCACTCTGCTATACCAAGTTCCAGTGTGATCAGGTATATATATATATACATATGTATGTATATATATTTGTTTGTTTTTGCGGTACTAGAGATTGAACTCAGGGGCATTCTCCCTCCGAGCTATACCCCCAGCCCTATATTTCTTTTTTTTTTTTTTTGCAATACTGGGGATTGAACTCAGGGGCATTTTACCTCTGAGCTACACCCTCAGTCCTATTTTTTTTTTTTTTTTGTATTCTTTATTTGAAACCAGGTCTCACTACGTTGCGGAGTGCCTCACTAGGTAGCTGAGACTGGCTGGAACCAGGATCCTCCAGTCTCAGCCTCCCAAATGCTGGGATTACAATCGTGCACCACCACGTCCAGCTGGTATACTTTTTTTAAACTGGGGATTGAACCCAGGGGCATTCTACCTCCAAGCTACACTCCTAGCCCGTTTTTAAATTTTTGAGTTTTAAATAGGGTCTCACTAGGTTGCTCAAAGTTTCATTAGATTTCTGAGGCTGTCCTCAAACCTTCAGTCCTTCTGTCTCAGCCTCCCAAATACTGGGATTACAGGTGTACTAGGGATTTTAAAGGTACTCAGTTAACTAAATGAACAAGATGAATGTGTTGTGGAAGCCTAACATAATTTAATTCTAAATACTTGGTATACAGTTAGAAGATTGCTTCAAAAAAATTACCTATGACCTTTAACTTTTGTGTGTGTGTGTGTGTGTGTGTGTGTGTGTGTGTGTGGTACAGGGGCATTCTATATCCGAGTTACACCCCAAATCCTATTTTATTTTTATTTTGAAACAGGGTCAACCAGGAGTGGTGGTGCGCACTTGTAATCCCAGTACTTGGGAGGCTGAGACAAGATCGCAGGTTCGCGGCCAGCCTCAACAATTTAGTGAAGCCTTCCACAATTTAGTGAGACCTTATCTCAAAAAAATAAAATAGGAGACTGGAGTGGTGGTGCACACTTGTAGTCTCAGTACTTTGGAGGCTGAGACAGGAGGAGCACAGGTTCGAGGCCAGCCTCAGCTACTTAATGAGGCTCTCCGCAACTTAGTGAGATGCTGTTTCAAAATAAAGAATAAAAAATAGGAGCCGGGTGTGGTGGCACACGTTTGTAATACCAGTACTTGGGAGGCTGAGACTGGAGGATCCGGGTTCACAGCCAGCCTCAGGTACTTAGTGAGGCCCTCCGCAACTTAGTGAGACCCTGTTTCAAAATAAAGAATAAAAAATAGAGCCAGACGTGGTGGCGCACGCTTGTAATTCCCAGCATTCAGGAGGCTGAGGCTGGAGGATCCGGGTTCGCGGCCAGCCTCAGCTATCTAATGAGGCCCTCCGCAACTTAGTGAGACCCTGTTTCAAAATAAAATAAAAACTAGGGCTGGGGGTATGGCTCGGAGGTAGAATGCCCGAGTTCAATCCCCAGTACCGCAAAAAAAAAAAAAAAAGGACTGGGGGCGGGGGAGGGGGGTAGCCCGGAGGTAGAATGCCCCTGGGTTCAATTCGGAGGACCACAAAAAAAAAAAACAAGAATAAAAAATAGGGCTGACGGCTCAGAGGTAGAATGTGCCTGGGTTCAATCCCCAGTAACGCGAAAAATAAGACATAAAAATAAAAGAGGGGTCAGGGTGTAGTTTAGATATATAATGCCCCTAGATTCAACCCCCAGCACCACCACCACCACAAAAAAAGAAAAGGATATCTGAAACAAGGTTCAAATTCAGCTTTCGTATTTCCCCCAACACATCACTACTTACTTCGTATACTGCCAGCTTCGTACACTGCCAGTTCTTGCTACCTCTCCCTACAGACCTCACAAGTTAGGTAACGGTGACATATTTAAGTCATTCACGCCGATAGCATTATTGAACAGGGAGTTGGAAAGTAACAAAGCGAGGGAACAATCCCCAATTCAGAAAAATCAACCAGGTGACCAGGCGCATCGGTCTTACTCTTCCACTTAGATCCAGCTATTTCAACTTCACGCGCAAACCTAGAACATGCACACGCAATTACCCTCACCGTTCGAGTACCCTACAAAAGAGGCCTCTTCTTGTTATCCCCCCAAAAAAACACCTTGAGTTCTGCCCATCCGCACAACATCAATTCTAAAGTTAGAAAGAAAAGACATTTACAACACCGAAAGGAATCTCAAGCGTGGATACGCGGAAGACATCCCTCCCCTCCCGCATTCGCCCAACGGGCGCCGAACCCACCAGACCCCTCCCCGCCTCCAGGTTCCGCCGCCCGCGGCCAGGCTCGGGCCTCGGGGCGCCGTCTCCAGCGACGCCTCGCAGCTGGATGGTTAGAAAGCGCCAGTCCGCCTGCGGCGAGGCGAGCCATGAGCCCGGAGCGCGACCCGGTGCCGGCCGCTCCGCCGAGGCCCCGCCCGGGCCCGGGACCGTTCCGGGGCGCTCTGACCGACCGCGGGCGGCGCCTCTCTCGCCACTCCGCCGCCCGGTTTTCCTCTTCCTGGCGAGCCCGCGGCCGCCCGCCCCGCAACTCCAGCGCAGCGGCTTCCAGGCCGCGCGGGCCCCAGACGTGCCCAGCAGCCCGGGGCGCCCGTGTCTCCTCGCACGCCTCGGCACGCCCTCTCCCCCGCCTGGGCCCTCACCGAGGCAGCGCAGCCTCCGCGGCCCGCTGTTCCTTCTCCTCAGCCGCCGCCACCGACCCAGCGCCGAGGAGACCGGAACTTCCTCCCCGCGGGCGACTGCTTCCACAAAGGCGCCGCGCCGCCACCGTCAGCGCTCGGCCCGCCGGGAGATAGAGTACGGCGGCCCGCAGCGCAGACTCCGCTCCCGCCGTGCCCCGCGCGCGGGGGCTTGCCCTCCGGGGCGGGGCGTGAGGGCACGCCGGTCGCCGTCCTCCAATAGGAAGGCGCGCTCCCCCCCCCCGCCCGCCCGTGGGGCCTGCTGGGGGTTGTGGTTTGGCCCCTGTTGTACCGCTTCTTGGGCTGTCCAAGGAATTGAGCAAGGAATGGTGGCGTTATCTTGGTTTCCTCCCTGCAAGGAGATCTGGTACGGCCCCGGCCGGCCTAGCTCGACAAATGAAGGAAATGGAAAGAGAGCCTTTTTGGACCTAAGTCGCTGGGGGAAAGGGCTGCTGTCTATGTACACGCAGAAGGCCCTAGCTCTGGTTTCTCGAAAGCAGGGGAGCAAAGCTCTTCTACCAGAGAATAGGTATAAAAGAAGCCCTTGGCGCCAGGTGTAGTGGCGCAAGCATGTAATCCTCCTTGGGAGGCTGAGACCGAAGGATTGCAGTTTAGAAGGCAGCCTCAGCAATATAGCGAGACCCTGTTTCTTTCTTTCTTTTTTTTTTTTTTTTTTTTTGCGGTACTGGGGATTGAACTCGGGGGCATTCTACCTCCGAGCTATACCCCCAGCCCTATTTTTTATTCTTTATTTTGAAACCGAGTCTCACTAAGTTGCGGAGTGCCTCACTAGGTAGCTGAGGCTGGTTGCGAACCCGGATCCTCCGGTCTCAGCCTCCCTAATGCTGGGATTACAACGAGACCCTGTTTCAAAATAAAAGAATAAAATAGGATTGGGGGTGTAGCTAGAAGGAAGGATGTTCCTGGGTTCAATCCCCAGTGCCAATAAGAAAAAGAAACAGAAGCCGGGCGTGGTGGGGCACGCTTGTAATCCCAGGAGTTCCATTTGGGTAGCTTGAGGATGTTTTTTTGTTTTTTTGTTTTTTTTGTGGTACTGGGGATTAAACTCAGGGGCATTCTACCTCCGAGCTATACCCCCAGCTCTATTTTTTATTCTTTTTTTTTTTTTTTTCGGTACTGGGGATTGAACTCAGGGCATTCTACCTCCGAGCTATACCCCCAGTCCTATTTTTTATTCTTTATTTTGAAACCGAGTCTCACTAAATTGCGGAGTGCCTCACTAGGTAGCTGAGGCTGGTTGCGAACCCGGATCCTCCGGTCTCAGCCTCCCAAATGCTGGGATTACAAGCATATGCCACCACACTGGCTTGTGTGTTTTGTTTTGCGTCACTGTTTTGTACCTGAGATGATTGCATCTGGAGCCTGGTGCATGCTCAGCCAACGCGCTACCACTGAACTATGTCCTCAGCCCTTATTTATTTAGTTATTTAGTTATTTATTTTGTGGTACTGGGGATTGAATCCAGGGGCATTCTACCTCTGTGCCCCACCCCCAGCCCTATTTTTTATTCTTTATTTTGAAACAATGTCTCACTAAATTGTGGACAGCCTAAGTTGCTGAGGCTGGCCTTGAACCTATGATCCTCCTGTCTCAGCCTCCCAAGTACTGTGATTACAAGCATGTACCACCACATCTGGCTCTTATTTTATTTTATTTTTTTATTTGGAAACAAGGTCTTCCTCAGTTGCTATGAGCCTTTCTAAATTGCTGAAGCTGAGCCGGGCATGGTGGCGCATGCTTGTAATCCCAGCATTTGGGAGGCTGAGACCGGAGGATCCGGGTTCTCGGCCAGCCTCAGCTACCTAGTGAGGCACTCTGCAACTGAGACTCGGTTTCAAAATAAAGAATAAAAAAATAGGGCTGGGGGTATAGCTCGGAGGTAGAATGCCACTGAGTTCAACCCCAGTACTGCAAAAATAAATAAATAAATAAATAAATAAATAAATTGCTGAAGCTGACTTTGAACCTTCAATCCTCCTGTCTAGGTCTTCCAAGTACTGGGATTATGCCATCACAATCACACCTGGTTTCTTTCTTTCTTTCTTTCTTTTTTTTTTTGGAACTAGGAGTTGAACCCAGGGGCATTATTCCTCCGAGCTACACTCCCAGCCCTCTTTTTTTTTTTTTTTTTTTTTTTTTTGCGGTACTGGGGATTGAACTCAGGGGCATTGTACCTCCGAGCTATACCCCCAGCCCTATTTTTTTTTATTCTTTATTTTGAAACCAGGTCTCACTAAGTTGTGGAGTGCCTCACTAGGTAGCTGAGGCTGGCTGCGAACCCGGATCCTCCGGTCTCAGCCTCCCGAATGCTGGGATTACAAGCGTGCGCCACCATGCCCGGCTTCCAGCCCTCTTTTTTATTCTTTATTTTGAATCAGGGTCTCACTAAGTTGCAGAGGACCTCACTAAGTAGCTGAGGCTGGCTGTGAACCTGCAATCCTCTGTTCTCAGTTTCCCAAGTACTGGGATTACAAGCGTGTGCCACTATGCCCAGCCACACCTGGTTTCTAAAATAGTTTTAAATAACAACTGTATGATATTCTAGTGAGCAGGTACAGTGGTTTGCTCTGTGAGAGTGCCCTAGGCACCAGTCTTAGCTGGAAGCACATGAAATATATGGCTATTTGCTTAGCTAGGTAGATGTAATACTTCCAGAATATAGTACTACTATCTGGTAGAACTAGAAGCAAAAGCGAAGCTGAGCATCGTGGCACACACCTGTAATCCTAGTATTTGAGAGGTTGAGACAGAAGGATGGAAGGTTCAAAGACAGCCTCAGCAATTTGGTGAGACTCTTCAGCAATCTAGAGAGACCCTCTCTCCAAACAAAAAATAAAGTCTACGACGTGCCTCAGAGATAGAATGCCCCTGGGTTCAATCCCCAGTCCCACACATACACACACAGAAAATAATAAGAAAGAAAGAAAGTGAGCTGGGAGTGCAGTTTGGAGGTAGAATGCCCCTGGATTCAATCTTCAGTATCAGCCAGGCGTGGTGGCACCCGTTTGTAATCCCAGTACTTGGGAGGCTGAGACTGAAGGCTACGGGTTCGCAGCTAGCCTCAGCTACTTAGTGAGGACCTCTGCAACTTAGTGAGATCCTGTTTCAAAATGAAGGATAAAAAAAAAAAAAAAAATAGGGCTGGGGTGTAGCTTGGAGGTAGAATGCCCCTGGGTTCAATCCCCAGTACCACACACACACACACGCACACACACACACACACACACAAATCTCCAGTATCAAAAAATAATAATAGGCCGGGCGTGGTGGTGCACGCTTGTAATCCCAGCATTCGGGAGGCTGAGACCGGAGGATCCGGGTTCGCGGCCAGCCTCAGCTACCTAGTGAGGCACTCCGCAACTTAGTGAGACCCGGTTTCAAAATAAAGAATAAAAAAAAAAAATAGGGCTGGGGGTATAGCTTGGAGGAAGAATGCCCCTGAGTTCAATCCCCAGTACCGAAAAAAAAAAAATAATAATAATAATAATAATAATAATAATAACAACAACAATAGCAGCCAGGCATGTTGGCACATGCCTATAATCCCAGCACTTGGGAGGCTGAGACAGGAGGTTCCCAGGTTCAAGGACAATCTCAACAAGTAGTGAGACTCTCATCAATCTAGTGAGACCATGTTTTCAAATAAAAATAAAATAGGGCTAGGGGTATTGCTCAGAGGTAGAATACCCCTGGGTTCAATTATCAGTACCAAGCCGGGCGTGGTGGAACATGCTTGTAATCCCAGCATTCAGGAGGCTGAGACCGGAGGATCCAGATTCGAGGCCAGCCTCAGCTACCTAGTGAGGCACTCCACAACTTAGTGAGACCCGGTTTCAAAACAAAGAATAAAAAATAGGGTTGGGGGTATAGCTCGGAGGTAGAATGCCCCTGAGTTCAATCTCTAATACCGCAAAAAAAAAAAAAATTCTCAGTACCACATACAGAGAAAATATTAATAATAATAATAATAAATGACTTATGAGACTGGAAGAAATCCTGCAGTCCACATGGTGAGAGACTGGTTAGGTAGAAAACTTTCGATTTGTGTCCTATGAAGATCGTTTCCGTGGGATGTAACTTCTGGTTAATATTTCTGTACCAGTCAGAGAATATAAGATCGTCTGGTGTTAACCTCTTGTAATAATGAGAGCAAAACTGTGTAAATGATTTTTACCCTAAGGGAGGGGAATTCTAGTACTAACCAGCGAGGAGAGAAGATACCAGGGGAGAAGAAGCAGTGCATCCTTTGTAGACCTAAAGAGGCTCCCCTTCACTCTTCTCTCCATTCCGAGGGAAGGAACAGGTGGGCTTCTCTCATGACCTGACAGCCCCATACAAAGCCATCCAGTAAAGAGCCACAGTTTTGTTACCATGTCAGTGCCACACCTCACATGCAGGCGTTGTGCACAGGGGCTGTGGGTGACAACCGTTGGAGACCACGAGGGAAAGCCCAGAGCAGAGCTCTCTCCAACTGCAGCATAAGGGGCGGGGGGACAGGCGGGGCGGGCACTGCCTCCATAGAAGAGGCAGGGAGTCAGAAGAGTGGTTTCAGACTTTTTCCTTCATCCCAGAATGGTTGGGAGAATTAACCACGAGGCTATAAAGCAAGTTCATTGTTTCAGAGAAAAAATGAGATGTGGGAGCCGGTCGTGGTGGTGCACGCTTGTAATCCTAGCATTTGGGAGGCTGAGACCAGAGGATCCGGGTTCGAGGCCAGCCTCAGCTACTTAGTGAGGCACTCGCAACTTAATGAGACCCTGTTTCAAAATAAAGAATAAAAAACAGGGCTGGGGATGTAGCTCGGAGGTAGAATGCCCCTGAGTTCAATCCCCAGTACCGCAAAAAAAAAAAAAAAAAAAGAGATGTGGTGTTGTCAGTCCCTAATTTTGCTTCTTTCAAGCCCTGTGTATTTAGGAGGATGGCACAGCTACTTAGAGAGACCTTCCGCAATTTAGTGAGACCCTGTTTCAAAATACAGAATATAAATAGGGCCAGAGGTGTAGCTAAAAGGTAGAATGCCGCTGAGTTCAATCCCAGTACCAAAGGGAAAAAAAAAGCTACCAAGATATTCCCTATGTGCAAAGTTGAGAACCACCGATTCTAGAGCCACATACTAAACTGGGCATGGTGGCACACATTTGTCATCCCAGTACTTAGGAGGCTGAGACAGGAGGATCGCAGGTTCGAGGGCAGTCTCAGCAAGTAGTGAGACCGTTTCAAAATAAAAATAAGCCGGATGTGGTGGTGCACGCCTGTAATCACAGTATTTGGGAGGCTGAGACAGGAGAATCGTAGGTTCGAGGACAGCCTCAGTAAGTAGTGAGCTTTCCTCAACCTAGCGAGACCCTGTTTCCAAATAAAATAAAATCGGGCTAGGTGTGTAGCTCAGAGGTAGAATGCCTCCTGGGTTCAATCCCCAGTAATCTTTCTCTCTCTCTCTCTCTCTCTCTCTCTCTCTCACACACACACACACACACACACACACAGCTAAAAAAAGATGTTTCAGTAACTACACACACACACACACACACACACACACACACACACACACACACACACAGAGCTAAAAAAAGATGTTTCAGTAAGGCTTAGGGCAGCTTCTGCGCATGCCCACATCCTTTACAGCCCGGGTGGCTGAGCCCGCTAATGACATTTATCCAGTCCCCTAAACTTGCCCTGTCCTTCCACAGTCCATGGGGGGGAAACAACGGCAGCGTGGGTTTCCTTCCCTCTGGCTTTGGACCGAGCGGCCTCCCGGACCCTGGCGGGGGCGGCCCGGGAAAGGCCGGCGCTGTCCGGCTCAGGTTCCGCCCCGGCTCCCCGGGCTCCGGAGCCCGAACCGCCCCGGGCCGCGGACTACATTTCCCACAATGCACCCCGGGGCGTGCCGGGGCGGGCCGAGCCACCAGAGCCGGGCCTCGGCCGCGACAGGCCGGCCAAGGCTGAGTTCCTGTGCCGGAGGCTGGGTGCGGGCGGCCGGGGGATAGTGCCTTCGCTGTCGACCATGTCTGTGGCTGCAAGGGGCCCTGGCCCCGCAAACCTGCGTCCTCGGGCCAGGCCGGGCCGGACCCCGCTCCCCTCTCGGGGGTCGGGCAGAGGGCAGTGACCTGCGCCCTCCGTGCGTCCTGGGCGCCCCACGGAACAGGTGAGTCCCTCCTGCCAACCCACGTGGCCTGGGGGCGTCGAGAGGCCGGAGAGCTGTCATCCCTGGAGGGAGGAGCTCGAAGACTGGGGGGTCCCTGCCACCCAGGGCACCACCGTTGTGATCGGAGGTGTGGGTCTCCCTCGGGTCCCCAGCCAACTGGCCCCTAGCTGGGGAATGCAAATGAAGTCTGGAACCCATCTTTTGGCTGGGAGGGGGAAGGGGAGAAGGGGAGACCCCACCCACCCACGGCACACCTATTCGACCCTCCTGGTCCTCTCCAAAAGCGATATAGGTGTTGTGGAGAGAGCCAGGCAGCTCCTGGAAGAGGCTTGGAGCTGGGGACTTTGTTCTCCATGGGTGTCCTTGCTCAGATAACTGGGCTGCCCCTTGTACTGAGCCACCCTGTCTGGGCTCCAGTTTGCCTGAGGAGTGTGAGCAGCCTTTGTCGGGAAGGGAAGCAGCTGCCAGAAGCAACCAGGACCAGGCGAGGCCTTCAGCACAGAGTAGGCATCCTGCTGAAACAACCTTCCATGGGCCCTGTCTGCCATACATCCTTCCTGCAGTCACCACCCTCCCAGATAGACCACTCCCCAAGGGTCAAGGCCTGGCCAAGACCTGGCCCAGCCCGAAGATGGAGTGAGGTGATTAGGAGCAGTAGGGAGGGGCTCTTGCAAGGCCCTCCTCACTCCAGGGCTACCTGAAGGAGGGAGGTGCACTTGAAGGTCTGATCACAGGAACCTGTTTGGTGACATTGTGCCCAGGCCCTGCAGGACACTTCTAGGAAAAGTAGCAAGTTCTGGGGCATTCTAAGGATTCTGCCTGAAAAGGGTCACCATAGAGACATGGGAGCTGTTTCTGAGAGCCCACCCTGGCCTTCTGTAGGCTTCAATTGCACAGGTCCTGGTGCCAGTGGGTGTCAGTGTATGTTTGCTGTGATTCACTTAGCCCTCCCGTCCAAGTTTTCAGGGTACATATTCAGAGAGCTGTTTGCTTCATCGGGCCTTCTGGCTGGATCCCCAGACTGACCTTGGAGACGATGAGATGGTGCATGATCTTCCATGGCAGGGGAACTGTTGTCCCAGAGGCATGTACCAGCCCCAGGCAGCTAGCAGAGCCTGTCCCTTTCCCCATGCAGGGATCATGTTGGGCAAACTCAGACACACTGGCTTCAGTCAGTTGAAGCCCACGTGGGCTCAGTGGGACGTGGGCCCTGGCTCAGGACAGGACTGAGCTGCTGTAGCCCTTGTGTGGACTTGAGCCAGAAGTGGAAGCCACAGAGCAGGAGCATCTTGCAGACCAAGCGATTAAACCATAGAGAGCCAGTGAACTGTTTCTGCAGTCCCAGGGCCTGTGAGCAGCCAGTGAGCTTGAAGGTACTCCCTGTCCACTCTTGGCCTGACATGACAGGTGGGTCATTGTCAGGCTAGACCCCACCTGGCTTCACAAGGTGAGAATCCTGTTTGCCCAGGCCATTCACCCAGGGCCTGGCGCATACTGAGCAAACTCTCAAAAAGGGCTGATTTATGTGGCAGAGACCTCTGGACCTGTGTATAAGTGCAGTCGCACATGATCTGAATGCAAAGTAAGAATAATCATAGCCAGGCACAGTGGTAGAACACACCTGTAATCTCAGTACTTGGGAGGCTGAGACAGGAGGATCACAGGTTTAAGGCCAGTAATGTCACCAACTTAGTGAGACCCTGTTTCAAAATAAAAAAATAAAATGGGGCTGGAAGGCTGGAAGTATGGCTCAGAGGTAGAACGCCCTATGTTCAATCTCAGGTACCACCACCAAAAAAAAAAAAAAAGAAAAAAAAAATCATTCATGCTAATGGCAGCAGCTGAGTATATAAATACTTATTCTGCCAAGGTAACCAAACTACTTGTATCTCACTCAGTCCTGCAACCCAGTGAATCAGTACTGTCATTGTTTCTATTTTATAGATGAGAAAATGGAATCTATAAAACTAGGTTCCAACCAGGTGTAGTGACCCATGCTTGTAATCCCAGTACTTAGGAGGCCAAGACAGGAGGATCACAGATTCAAGGTCAGCCTCAGCAAGTAATGGAGACTTCCCTCAACCTAGCAAGACCCTATTTCCAAATAAAAATAAAAAGGGGCTGGAGGTGTATCTCAGAGATAGAATGCCCCTGGCTTCAATCCCCAGTGCCACAAAAAAAAAAAAAAAAAAGGAAAAATAAAACTATGTTCCTCTAATTCCTGACTACTTAAGTACCACTTGAGATAAGTCTTTCCCCTAGGCAGGGCTTTTCCCTCATTGGAAGCATGCTGGAGCTGGGTGTTCACACAGATCTTTCACTTTCTCCCTTCCAAAGATGTTGGTTAAACTCCTGCATGTGGCTCTGCTGATCTGAAATTCATTGCAGGCCACAGGGTGACCTTCAATCCCCAGAAATAAACCAGGGTGAGCCAGGCGTGGTGGCGCACATTTGTAATCCCAGCATTTGGGAGGCTGAGACCTGAGGATCTGGGTTCGCGGCCAGCCTCAGCTACCTAGTGAGGCACTCTGCAACTTAGTGACACCCTGTTTCAAAATAAAGAAAAAAAATAGGGCTGGTCGGGAGGCTGAGACCGGAGGATCCGGGTTCGTGGCCAGCCTCAGCTACCTAGTGAGGTACTCTGCAACTTAGTGAGACTCGGTTTCAAAATAAAGAATAAAAAATAGGGCTGGGCGCCGGGCATGGTGGCGCACGCTTGTAATCCCAGCATTCGGGAGGCTGAGACCGAGGATCCGGGTTCGCAGCCAGCCTCAGCTATCTAGTGAGGCACTTCGCAACTTAGTGAGACCCGGTTTCAAAATAAAGTAAAAAAAATAGGGCTGGGGGTATAGCTTGGAAGTAGAACACCCCTGAGTTCAATCCCCAGTACCGCAAAAAAAAAAGAATAAAAAATAGGGCTGGGGGTGTAGCTTGGAGGTAGAATGCCCCTGAGTTCAACTCCCAGTACCGCAAAAATAAATAAATAAATAAGTAAGCCAAGGTGAGCAGATTTATTACCGGAAGAAGCCTCTGATAAGGTACCTCTGAGCAGCCGCCTGAAGAGATGAGGGCGAGGCACGGACTAGCCCAGGTGGGGAAAAAGGTGAAGTAGGGTACAGGGAAAGTTCAACCAGAGCAAAGTTTGAAGCAAAGGAGTGTTCAGGGAAAACTGGCAGAATTAGAAAGTGGGGAGAAAGGGTAGGAGACAAAGTCAAAGAAGTAAAGGAACACGCCTACACTTCCAGCTACTTGAAAGGCTGCGGCATGAGGCCAGCCATGGCAACTTATCCAGACCCTGTCTTAAAATAAGCCAGATGTGGTGGCACATGCTTGTAATTCCAGTACTTAGGAGGCTGAGACAGGAGGATCGCATGTTCGAGGCCAGCCTCAGCTACTTAGTGAGGCCCTCTACAACTTAGTGAGACTCTGTCACAAAATAAAAAAAAAAAAATAAATAAATAGGGCTGGGGGTGTAGCTCAGAGTATAATCCCCAGTACTGAAAAAAAAAAGTGGGGGCTAGGAGGTAGAATGCCCCCACCTCCCCCCCCCAAAAAAAACAAGTAAGAGTAAAATAAAATGAAAAGGGTGTAGTGGCACAAGCCTATAATCCAAGTACTTGAGAAGCTGAGACAGGAGGATTGCATGTTTGAAACCAGCCTCAGTAATTCAGCAGGAGTCTCAACAACCTAGGGAGACCCTGTTTCGAAATAAAAAATAAAAGGGATTGGGGTCTGGCTCAGAGTTAGAATGCCCCTTCATTCTGTCCCCAGCACTGCACGTGTGCATGCGCACACACACACACACTCACACATGCTCAGTAAAGTAGGAAGGGTGTAATAAGTGAAGCTATGTGCGCCCCGAGAGGAAATTGCCTTTCTTGCTGAATGAGTTGTCAGCAGAGAAATTACACGCCAGACTCCTGTTTCGAGAGGATCACTTTGAGTGTGTCCTTGCAGGGGCAAGGACAGATTAGAGAGACTGCTGCTGAGGAGACGGCTGCAGCAATCTCCTAGGGAGATAATGGTGTGGTGATGAGGAGACTCAGATTCTGGACAGAGGTGCCCTGTGTAACCTTCACCCCCTGTCCCATGGAAGTTGGACATTCTGGATCTACTTCCCTTTACTTTTATTTATTTATTTATTTATTTATTTTTTTTTTGCGGTACTGAGGATCGAACTCAGGGGCATTCTACCTCCGAGCTATACCCTCAGCCCTATTTTTTATTCTTTATTTTGAAACCGAGTCTCACTAAGTTGCGGAGTGCCTCACTAGGTAGCTGAGGCTGGCCGCGAACCCGGATCCTCCGGTCTCAGCCTCCCGAATGCTGGAATTACAAGCGTGCGCCACCACGCCCGGCTTCCTTTACTTTTATTTTTATTTTTTATTTTTTGTGGTACTGGGGAATGAACTCAGGGGCATTCTACCTCTGAGCTGCACCCCCAGCCCTATTTTTTATTCTTTCTTTTTCTTTTTTTTTTTTTTTTTGG